>JAPSES010121292.1:0-16471 GCA_029822895.1 Maxillicosta whitleyi
ATATTTGTTTTTTACTTGTAAATATTAATAAATTACATAAAATTTGTAAAAAATTTATTACAGTAGAAGTTCTGTCAAAGATTTCAATATAAGTATGCAATGTGAGGCCAGGTGAGAGGTGAAATATTTATAAATTTTACTGCTTTTCTGTGAAAGGTTTAATGTATAGGCAAGACAAATTTAGAAAAAAAAATAATAAATTACTTTGGTGTGGAAGATAGCCAGTTTGAGACCTTTGGGAAAGGTTCTTAACACTATACTTCCCAATGTAGCCACAAGGGGGCACAAGCCTCATTGTGCCAGTCCCAAGCCCGGTTGTGTCAGGAAGGGCATCCTATGTAAAAAAAAAAAAAAAAAAACCTCTGCCAAATCAAAACGCGAATGTGATTTGCTGTGGCGACCCCTGAAGGGAAAAGCCGTAAGAAACTTACTATTTGTTATATTTAAATGTATGTTTTATGTTTTGTTGATTTTTCAGAAATAAGTCAATATAATTGAGTATAATAACCCACAAATGTTTATCCCCAAATCAAAATAAGACCATGAAAGTTCTTGGTCTTGGTCTTAGTAGATGCTTTACTCTTTGCCAATGACCATTCATTATTCATACAATAATGTATGAAATATATACAGTTGTAAATGTGCGTGTACATGTGCCCAACTGAACCACAGTGTTGGAAAATAGCCAGTGTATTATCACAAGTGTATAAAAAAGTGTCAAGGGAAAGACACGAGTACAATAGTACAGAATGTCATAACCTTTATGTGTTGTGAAAGTCCCAACTAAAAGCAGCCAAACCTTCCCTGTCCTTTTTCTGGACATTTCTAAATGTCACTCAGGAAAATGAGATAAGATAAGGCTGAATGAAGAAAAGTAACAAAAACATATAAATAACTAGACTCTATCAAACAACATTTAGTCATATTTAAACTGTCGATTTTTCTATATCCCGGCTGGGGAATGTTTTAGAATATAGCGTCAAATCTGCAGTATTTTAATCAAAGAATCCATTTACTGTTGACTCGCCGCCGGCTGCGGCTCCGGCTCTTCTCAACAATACATTTTGTCGCAGCTGCTGCCTGAATTTAACAGTGTGAAACTACTGGCTGTCATTTCTGTTCTGCTGCTTATGCATCCACCTACACTACAACAGAAGACGCTGTAAGATGGAGATTCCAGGGCGGGATGGTTCTGGTTTTTATAAAGATGCGGCTCCATCAGTCAGTTTGGCAGAAGAACATCTCACCGCCGTCTGTGTTTCGTCAAGGGACGGACCCTGATGTCAGCTGTCAAGAGCACAGCTTCGGTTTACGTCTACAGCTTCTGGTTCACATTCGGATGAATTTTAAGCGTTTCTTGTTGAGTTTTGAGGCTTTATACAACCTGGATACAAATTAGATATAAGGATGTACTAACTCAGTGTCAGCCTGGCTGCCTCCTTAGATTGTGTCAGTGTTTTTATGTCATTTCCAGAGTCTGCAGGATAGTCTCAAACTCTGAACAATGTACCTGTTGATATCAGGCCACAGGAGATGCCCTGATGTAGTCATATTGTGTGATACAGTTTGGAGTCACAGTCGTCTCAGAAACATGAGGGAGGATGTTATGTCCACCCACACGTCTCACAGATTCAACACTGTGATTTGTCATTATTGCTGTCAAATCACCATTTTTTTTGTTTGTTTTTTGGTTTTTTATAAGATCATATACAGTACAAGATGAGAAAAATGATGATTTTAGCACAATTCAGTCGCATCAAATCTACCATAAACATTATATTTACCCCTAAAAAGATCTACAGTAAACAGACCAAAAAACATCTACAGATCTAAAATGTTTAATATCTTCTAATCTACTAATCCCATCAATTAATGTTAAGTGCAGTTTGTCATCTTGTCATGGTCATCAGATATGACCGATTTGGACGTTCAGAGGCTCCGTAGTGAACATGGAAACACTGTCATCTTCTACAACACTGATTCATCAGAAAAACCCATGGAGTTTAATAAATGAAAGTGAATGTAGTGACTTGTTTTTATGTTCAGTTAATTATATATTTAGCTGAAAAAGTCACTTTATCCTCACTTTTCTGGTTTTTTTATATAATATTTGAATTTATTCTGAGCTTTAATGAACATCTATATGATTAATAGATTAAATATAGAAAAATGCAAGGATTTGCACTGAGTAATACAAAATGCAGAGGATAATGTAATAAATGATGATATTTCACTCGTGAAAGGTTTAATGTAGAGCCAATGAGGACAAATTTAGAAATTACAAATCACTTTTGTTTTTCCATCACTTTTGTCTGTTCCAACATAAGATCCTTTCACATGACTTTGAGCTTTAATGAACAACTAGCTACATTATCAGTAAATTAAACACAAGAAAATAACTGATTTTCACTGAAAATTGAAAATGCAGGAAATAGTGTCATACTAAATGGTAATAAATCACTTATGAAAGGTTAACTGGAGAGAAAAATTTATTTGTAATGACACGACAAAAATATTTCTGGGTCTTCAAGGATGTGCTTTGAGGTTTTAGTCTAATGAAATCCTATTGATACGTCAATGTTCAAGGGTGAATAGGAAATGTGTTACTGCAAATGTATTTTTATCTCATATATGTTTGTGTAACTAAATATATGCAAGGTTACAGAGCACAGTAATTTCCTGTCTTTAATTAACATGAAGACGGGACTTAATTACAGTATTTTACACATAGAGATGTTTTAGCTCAGGCCAAATGAATGCTGTTTATACTTCCTCAAAAAACATTTGTTTTTTAGAAACGTTAACCTTTCTGAAATTTTATATAAACTTATGATTACAGCAAAGATGTTGACTTAATGCTATTGTTTTATTTGTTGTACTTGTGAGGCACTTTGTAACGTGGTTTAGAATATGTAGGCTTTATGGTGCATAAATAGGTCTTTTATTTTGGAACATGAATCTATATTTTCAACTTCAATGTATAAGATTTGTCCACGCTGAAGTTTGTGTTGGAGTCTGCGTTGCTGTTTAAACATAATTTGTTGCAAAAATGCCTCTTTTTTTAAAAATTATGATACAATATAAAATGACAGGCCATGAGGCTATAGAACACTGACCTACCGCAGCTCATATCTGTATATATCCTCACATATTCACAACATTAATAATATTTGCACTCCATGCCTTACCACTGTGACAGTATTTGTATTCTGCACAATCAATATTTATTTTTTTGCACCTTGATACACATAGTCTTTGCGTACTTTAGTACTTGCTTCACTTTATTTCACATGTTTATTTTCCTTTGCTTAATGTACAGTTTATTTCCTTTGTTTTATTTTACTTTAGCTTAAATTGTACAGTTTATTTTCTCTCTTTTCTATTTAATTTACTTTCAATTGTTTTAAGTGTACATTTTATTTAAATTATTTATTTTTAGTTGCGGTTAAATTGTTTTAATTGTACACTTTCTTTCCTTTATTGCTTTTTAGTTTGGTTTAATTGTCCATGTTAGTCATGCGAAGGAAACTCACAAAGTAAGAATTTCATACGCTAATAAACTTCTTGAATCTATAATTATCATCATAAGTCCTGTTTTTCATGGCAACATTGATTAAAGTTTTAACTGTATTTAGTTCATTTATGTATTAATATCCACTTACTGGTTATGGAGCTCTAAAAATGAGTGAATATGTGCCTCCTACAACTATTGGATAACAGGACATGAACCTGTTCTCTCATTGAAGGACTACAGAACTTATCAACTTATGATGCTAATTTTTAATGTTATCACTGTAGATGAGCAGAAGAGAGGCACTGGAGAACTGAAGAACAGGTCTGAGTGTTTTACACAGAAAGAAATGGAGTTCAACAAGCACAAGACAGACAAAAAAACATACATATTAAACCTTTAAATAAGTTAAATAACTGCCTGGAGTTAAAACCGTACGGCATTAAATAGATGATGGCTTTATTTATTTGTTTACAAGCTGCAGAGAAGATAAATATCTAACTTAATCATAGACTAAAACGTGATATAATTTTAATTGAACGCTATAAGACTGGTGAACCAAAGCCCAACCTGTAGAGAGAATTAAATGTAGAATTAATCTTGTATACGACCTTGAATTTTCTCAATCACACAGCAATCTGGAGAAAACACATAACCGCAAACATGCTAATGAGAACTTTAGAAACCCTACAGCAGAAATAAATCACCACCTCTTCTTATTTTTAACAAGCTTGAACAGATGGCAGTTTGGTTATCAGAAGTTAAGTTTAGAGCCTGCAGCGAGTCCCTTAACAAAGACCACACATTGTCAAATCTTTAGCTAAATGTGTTAGACTCTTAAATGTGTTCATTTTAATCTGCCTGCATTTATAAAAGGAGAACTAGCACATTGTACAAACTGTGAGACATGACGAGATGATTTATTAAAAAATTAAACAAATAAATAAAATCGTGAGGAAAATGTAAAATTTCCAGCCTTTGAAAGGGTTTATATAGTAGGCTATTTTACTGTCAAATACTGAAAAATTACTTAAAATCATCATCAGAGCCCTGACATTCTGCCAAAGTATTGATGTATTGGATTAGAAATTAACCAACTTTATTTTGAGTGATGGGCTGGGCGAATTATGTGACCACTAGAGGGAGTAGTGAGTCACTCTGCTGGTCAAAGACGAACACCAACGGGCCTTAGACCAAAGAGTTAGAAACTGAGCAAATGGGATGAGAACTGTGGAGAAACAACTTTTATAGCCAAAGAGCAGAAGTGATAAAAAAAATAAATAAAAATAAAAAAAATAGAAGCATTGCCACCGTTTTCACCTCTGGACCCAAAATAAGACACTGAAGTGGCAGCATTTATTCCACATGGGTGACTTTGATTTTGAGGCTTATGAAGGTATAAACTTATGTGATTTCTAAATTGCTGTTTGTCAATAAAAGGTTCAGACTAAACTGACAGTTCTGACCTTGTTTGGATGATTCCAAACAGATCTTTAGTGCATCTACTGATGACAGATGTCAGAAAACAGAGGGGATTTGTGGTTTTACTGTGGCTGCTGTCTGTCTAAAAACAGAGCTAAGTTAACTATAATGTCACACTAAAAATAACAAGTTAAGTTTTAAGTTATGAGATTATAAGACGTATAATCCTCACTTACTGTCAGCTGATAGTTTACATTATAGCTCTGTTAGCTTAGCTCTGTTTTCCGACCCAGTCCTAAATGAACCCTTTTCACCCATAAATACCCAGTGTTACTTTTGTGGCACTCTATTTAACCTTTATTAAATGATTTATCACTATGTCACTTATAATTATAAAATCATCCTATGTATTTATTATTTTCAGTGTAAATGATGCATTTCCCTCAGCCTATATTTAATCAGCTGAACATGTTAATATTCATTAAAGCTCAGAGTAAATTTAAAGGTTATTATACCAGAAAACAGAAGAAAAAGTGGCATTTTCAACAAATATATCAATAATTGAGCATCAAATGAGTGTATCCATACACTGCTATTTATCAAACTCCATGGGTTTTACTAGTGAATCAATGCTGTAGAAGATGACAGTGTTTCCACAATCACTACAAGGCCTCTAAACGTCCAAATGAGTCATATCTCATGACCATGAAAAGATAATAAACCACATTTTACATGCATTGATAGGATTAATTGACCAATAGGTAGTAAACATTTTGAGGTCAGTAGATGGTTTTGGTTGCCAATGACTATTTGGGTCTTTATGGGTTAAGCCGTTCTTGTCCAACAGTGCATTGGTGACATTATATTCTACATACTGTATATGCTTTTATATGTGCCCCCCGCCCCTGGAATGCATGAAAAATTCAGACTATGTTACCACCATCAAATCCCAGTTTAAGACTTATTTATTCAGACAGGACAACTCAATTCCATAATTTCACTTTTATCTGCTGCCATTTCATGTACCTATGAGTTTTATATATATATGTGGGCAATTTTAATTGTGTTTTATTTATTCTCTATTCCTCTAGTGTCCTGGAAGGTGCCTAAAAATAAAATGCATTATCATTATTATTCATAAATTATATAGTATATAATGTTTTTGCTTCAGCTGTGACTGATCAGAATTCAGTATTATTTTTCAAGGAGTACACCCTAAAAATTGTATGTCAGAAAATAACAAAAAATAAAATATGTGTTGAGGTTGCATCCGAATTTACTCTTTTCAGTGTGACATTTTTAAGCTAAGTGCAACAGGTTGCAGAGTATTGCAGAGTTGCACATAACACGCAATATTGTGTGACAATTTGTCAGTGACAGCGCACACCATAAAGAGAATCTGAGCCCATCTGCATGAAATGGATGAAGCCTTATACAAAGTGACACTGCAGCTCACCAGCCGTCCTGCTGTTTCCCTCTGCGGGTCGATGCAGAGACGAGACCAGAAACTCCTGCATGTGAATTTAAATGCTTTTAAACAGAACTGAAAGTAGCTCGCCACAAAGTCAAAGCTTAAGACAAGAGACGGGTTTGTGTTTTTGTGCAAGTGTGTATATGTGTGTGTGGCCAGTGAACTAATTCATTAATCTGGTTGACAGTTCGCTGTGAACTCGGCAGTACTGTCGGTGGTGAGGAATTACAATGAGACAAACTAGGCGTTGTTCGGCAGAGCAGTGATGCTCCCCTGACATCCCCGGCACCGTTAAACGCTTATAAAATGGCAAGATTGTGTTTTGGAAGAAGCAAGGAGAGACAAATATAAACAAGAGACGAGATGGGAAAACCTTAAAAATACAACACTGAAGGTCTAATTATGATAAATATGAAATAATACCAAAAAAAGATATAACAAGCATACGTTGTTCCAAAAATGTTCAGTTTCTGCTTCCTGAAACAGAGCCAAATTTATTCAGTGTTAATATCATTATAGAAGCAATTAGCAATTTAGCATCTTTAAGATCATTATTTTTGGGTTCATCATCTGTGTAAATGAACTTTGATACAGTTAAACATTAGCACATTTTCTTGATTTTAATGTTCACCCATTTAATGGGTAGTGGGAAGTGTTTTATAAGACACAAGTCATTAATTGCCCTATTGTTTTTGAATTAAGGCGTAAATCAGTGGGGTGTAAGGTGACAATCAAAAGAGAGAATAATATGTCTTGAAGTGTGTATGTGTGTTTTCAGAATTGTTTGCTGATTGTTAGTAATTAATTTCAGTGTCAGGTTGATAAGAAGACAGGGTTTGTCCTTTACTTCATGTTGCATTTAAGCAAAAATTGCACTGTGTGGTTTTTTGAGTAGTTAATAAAATCAAACCCTTAGCATATTCGAGTTAAACAGGCCACAATATTAAGGATAATGTAACTTTGCCTTACCTTACAATGAATGATATGCCTGCTTCTATATGACGGTGATTATCACAATATTTGGCATTAGTTTAGTTCAGATGGTCTACGTAATTATTAATTGAAAGATGCTTTGTATTGATTACATGTGCAAATGGTGCAGATTGTTTGACATGAACCATGACTAGGTGGAATTAGAATTAGAATAGATTTGGGTATTGTGGGGTTTTAATGAATCTCTCTTTCCAAATTTCGCGTGTAAGTCATCATGAATATTTGTGTTACACGTGGAACCTACCCATTTGAACACAAATACTGTAAATCATGACTGATTTTACAACAGTGGCCATTTATGTGAAACATATATAGCATATCTATTTTCATTCCCAAAATGTACCTGTGAGGATAAGAATGTATTTGAAAAAAAAAGTAGGATGTAATTTCCACGTGCTTTTTACTGTGTTAATGACGATTTTTTTTAAACGTGCTTGTCAAACAAACATGAGTTAGACTATATCTGAAAAATATTTTTTTTAGTTTATTTTTAAAATAGACCCCAGTGCTTCTAAACTTCCTTCATAACATTAGTCTACATCTTGTTGTTCTACCCCTCTGTCCTGCTTTTAGGGACCAGTTTCATAGAAGCATCCAATGTTGTCCCAAAAATGCAGGGAATTTGTCTCATCAAACAGGAAAACATACAGGTCCACAAATAGATCCATAGGAAAAAAGCATCACATTACAGTCACAGACTACAAAACACCACCATTCAGAGTACATATTCTCATTCCTAACAGTTAACATACTGACATTTGTCACAGAGCATATGTTGGACGTCTGTCCAGGCCTACAAAGCATGAGACATCTGTGGTTTCTATGAGCCATGAAAACTTGTGACTGGAGGAATAATTTATAAAAGCGCAGTTACTATAACATCCAGCACACACCAATGACAGCAGAATGACTTCTGGGAGGGAATTAATGACTGTTTTTTTAGAGCAGTAGTCCATTGTAACCAGACTTTTTGGAGCCAGTATCTAGTAACTATCAGTGATGTGTATTACACTTTAATATTGAGAACACAATGATGCTTCTGTACCTATGTCAAATTAATTTTATTTAACTTTGTTGCCCACATTAATTTAATTTGGGTTATTATCCTTTTAGATTATTAACTTGATCAGTGATGTTCCGCAGCATCGCTATTCCATGGGAGTAACTTAAACTCAGCATCAATAGGGTGTGTGTTGTGTGTAGCTGAAACCACTTGACATAAAAAGGAGTCAGTGTTAACGGCTTTTTAATCTGACCTAAAGTGACCGTATAACTGATAAAAGCCTGTGAAGGCCTTAAAACCCATTAAAAGGGCTGTGCTTTGATTTACTCACCTCCACTACAAATAAACCTCAGCTCTGTCATTTTCAGTAGAAAATGCTGCATGTTTGGAGGACAGACTATAGACTGTACATAAGAAAGGAACAGAGGATCTGTGACCGGAGTTAGAGATTTGGCTGTCAAGGTGACAACTGACTACATTTGGACAGAGTCGAAAGGTTTTTGCTGGGTGTGATGGGTGAACTAATGCTAAAAACTACGATACTGACACAGTAAAATAACAATCAAGCAGTTGTATAACATGTAAAGTTTAAGTCTAATATTACAGTCTATTATCAAATTTTCAAATGAAATGCATAAAAGCACATAGTCTCTGTGACCTACATTCACTGACATATGAAACATTAACCAAATGTGTTTCAGACCTTCTTGAATAAAATTAACAGCTGTGGAATTTTTTTAATAGGCATTTCAATAGATTCAAGAACAAAACATATCCAGTTAAACTTCCAAAAAACTAAGGATGACAAATCTCTGTACAAACACCTGAAACTTTGGAAGCTAATATTAAAGCTCCAACCCCAATTCCCCCCTTACCCCAATCATTCCATTTTGCACCTTCACATGAAGGAGTGGGGGTGTCCTGATTCTCAATGAGTCGGAGGGAAAGGCCAAGTGAATTTTCAGGACCACACTACAAACAGAGAGATATGAGAAATAATTCTGTTTGAATCATTGGCAAGATGGAGGTAAACACAGCCAAAAAGTGCAGCAGTGTGATGAAAGAAACTCACAAATGTACAAAATTTCCTCATAAACAACATAATCATTTTATCGACCATTTAATGTCATTTCAATGTGTTATGGATTGCATGTCTGTGGTTGCGGTTGATAGCCACAAAAAGATAAACAAAGCCCATGCAACAGAAACAGCAAAGTTGTTGTATCTGTTTTTAGCGGCATTGGTGACTGCTGATGACGTAACCGGTCTCAAAGGGCTGGATCATTTCATAGTGGAATATTTCAACCCCTAATGCCAAGTACAAGGGCCAAGGGGTAGGGGCAGGGGGGAGTGCCAAGTGGTGAATTGGGATTGGGCCAAAATACCTGCATCAGTATAACATTAGTGCAAAATCTTTTGGGGTTAGGATCTCTAAAATAGAGCTAGATGTAGGTGCAAATATGAGGTCATTAGGGGTCACAATAGATTCTTTAAAAATTTGGCTTAAGCAACTTTTAGAGTTTTAGACTGCCCCTAGTGGTTACCAGTAGTATTAAACTTTGACACATTTCTGCATCAGCTTCACATTGTAGTTAAAGTTCTTATCCATTTAGAATGACTTGCCTTCCACAGTATTGAAAAAAAAAACTTTATGACCATAATTTAACAATTTCAGTAAATTTCCTGCAAAACTTTGTGTTTTACCTAAAAATGTCATTTACAGCAGCCCTGCAGACAACAGCTGGTCCTTCCTGTTTTATTGCTATTGAGCAAGCTGCCAGTCACAATCCTAGATTACTGTTCATCTGTCAATTTTAGCTCAAAGTGAGGAACAAACAAATACGCACAAAAAAAATCATGCCATCTGACTGGGTACACAGCAGCAGAAAACACTTATGTAAGCATTTGCCATTCTTTTTAAAAGGCACCATGTGTGTTCCTGCTGCCTTTGTAGCAGCACCTTCCGCCAGCTCGGTCAGATGTGACAATACACTTTTCAGTGTTTAGTGCACAGCTGTGTTTTGTTATGATGGAGCTCCATCTGTTGAAATGCAGATGTGCCGAGCCACATGCTGGTGTCAAGAGCCGTAAGAGGTCTGGAGAGGTTGGAAAGTGAAGAGGAGAAACAAAAAAAGGCACGACTCACTGTGATCTGTTAACATAAGCAGCAAAAGACCCCAGCGATGGCAGCGCGAACGCTCACTAAAAAGCAAAAATACACGCATGAATACGCAAGGACTCACACACAGATGGAATCACACCCACTCATACTACTACATCTCCTTATTTAAATTTTGTTCAAGCCTTTGCTTCTCTGAGGGCATTACCTCAGTGGGTGGGTGGGTATTATTTCTTCTTCAGCACCCTTTGATTCTGTTATACTCTCAGGAGCACCTAAGGGAACAGATGATTCATAGACACGAGCCAAAGTGGGATGAAAAGGGTGAGGGGACAGCTAAAATTTTGATTTAACCAGCATTTTAATAGCCTTTTATTCCTGATGTTTGATGTTGTGAGGCTTCGGCTGGGGCTGTACCTCTGGGTAACGCACCACCTCCTGCTTTGCTGTGTCACCGTGGCTGACAAAATGATGACTGAGGCTTATGCGTACTCGACGGTGCCACTGATCTCATTCCGCTGAGGTCATGGTGGACTACACCCTTGATTAAGAGAAGAACCACATTTCCCAAGGGGCAACTGTCTACATTCCTGGCAGCAGGATGAGGAGGGTGACTTCAACATGGCCTCGAACGTCTCTTCCAATTATCGTGAACATGCCAGGCTCTGTGTGAGATGCAGATTTATTTGCTTTTAGCACATTTTGAAGAGGGCAACAGACTAAAGTATGATGTAAATAGGTGGAGAGGTGATTCTTAACCCATAAGGACCCAGCGCTATTTTTATTTCAGTTACCAAATGAAATTTCCTCTATATCTGACCTTTCTTAAGTGATTTATTGCCATTTATTTATACATTTTACTCTACAATTTGTATATTATCAGTGTAAATCAGGTGTTTTGCAGTATTTAATTTGCTGATCATGTAACTAGATGTTGATAAAAGCTCATGTTAAAAGGTGAGGGTTATTATATTAGAAAAAAAGAAAACTGAAGAAAATATCATCAGTCATTAACTGAACATAAACCCAGTATCTCCATCCACTGTCACTGATCCAACTCCACGGGTTTTACTAGTGAATCAATGTTGAAGAAGATGACTGTGTTTCCATGTTCACTATAGAGCCTCTGAACGGCCAAAGGGCTCATATCTGATGACCATGAAAAGACGACAAACTGTATTTTACACCAACTATTTACATGTATTGATAGGATTACTGGATCAACAGTATTTAAACAGTTTATATCAGTAGATGGTTTGGGATGTTTGGGTCTTTATGGGTTAAATACAACATAAAACAACGTAATTCTAGAAAAATGTCAGCATTTCATCTACATGGATGAATTTTATTATCAGGCTGATGAATGTATAAAGTTATTACTCAATGTTATTATCTTTGCTAAATTACCGTTTGTTGATCTACGCTTCAGATTAACTCTGACAGTTCTGACCTTGTCTAGTGCAGCTATTGACAACACAAACTGTGCAGAAAACAGAGGTGATTTGTGGATTTACTGTGGCTGTTTTCTGTCTAAAAACATCATCACTAAGATGCGAATATGAGCAGAGTTGAGTATTAAATAGAGTAAACTGGTATCTGTACTCTGAGGGACGCCTCAGGGCTCCAAGGTCGTACACAATTCTGCCTTTGGCTTTTACCTGCTACGAGTTCCCTGGACTCCCTCAATCTATTCATAATATTATGCAGATGGTTTGAGACTAAAAAATTCTTTGCAATGTTCATTTTAAATCAAGCCACAGCCAATCCTTGACGTTTTCACAGCTGAAACTCTCAACCTTGGTTGATGATCGTGTCTCATAGTATAAATGTAGCCTGGTTTGTTTGTTTTCACACCGTTTGGAGAAGATCAATACATCCTGCCTCAACATGTATGTGTGTTGTTTCTCCTTTGGGGCTTTAGCTGTTAATTTAGCCCATCTTTAACGTCTGAAACATGTGGTTTTTTCAAACTGCTGATGAAAAGAACCACCGTTTCAGACCAATTTGGTCTCCAATGTGGTATTGAGGAGGATTCAGAGCAAATATGCCTGCGGATTTTACATTAAGACCAATCATGACCACATGTCTGGGGATGTTTTAACATTTTTACCAACTGTTATCTCTTGCTTATGTGGAAAAACACACATTCAGCCCTTTCAGAAGTTTATTCACCGGACAGATTTTAGTCCAGTGTTACAGTAAAAGCTGGTTTTATCAGATTAAACCTTGCTTGGTCTGTTTTTAGGTGATTTAACATCAACTAGTGAAAGACAAGAAAACTGAGGGAAAAAAATCTTAAGAAAAACAGAAGAACATCATTTCAACTATTTCGACTTATTATATAAATCATGAGCAATAGATAACGTGTAAAACAACTTCGAAAGAAAGGGAAATAATAAACCAAGCAGAGGAAATTAAACTGGGAAAGGATTATTCACTATTCGGGATCAGAACACTACAAAACCTTCAAAATGTATTTTTTGGAAGACATATCATGTATCTTAACAGTATTCAACCACGTGATTGTAGATGTTTCATGCATCACACAGGCCTTGACAGTATTATAAGGTTGTTCGGTAAAGTCTCTTTGTGTGATATGACTCACTGTTCTACTTACCACACAGCTTTTCAGTTTTCATGACCTGTGGTGACCTGATGGAAGCAGCTGTGTGGCTGACATTGTAATTGGACCACACAAAAAAAAAAAAAAAAAAAAAAAAAAAAAAAAAAACATACTACTACTAAGTTCAGTTTTTGCACAGAATGAAGTAAAATGTAGATTCAGAGATTAATCATGGAATAACACCTGAATACACTTGAGGCGGTGATAAGTGCACCTTGTTTCCATAGTGTTGTACTTTGTGACACTGAAGCCCGTTGTGTTAAATCAAAGAACCCAGAGCTAAAACAAAAAACAAAACACAGTTGGTTCATTCAAGGCCATATGCATATTATGCATCATGAATATACACCGTTTACTTGTTTACTTTAAACTGTTCTAACACCTACATGTAACTCTTGTGTAGCTAAATAATGCAGTGAGTATGTTACACAAAACCCACTGTAGCAAAGGGTTATGAGACATTTAGCTCATATTTTGTTTGATATTCACTGAAATACAGATGGTTGACATTATGGAGTGATATGCCATCATTAGTTTTCCATTATTAAAGGGGTTGTATGTTGTATTCCTACTTTCAAGTTTAGGGAAAAAAAATTACAACAATTTGTAAACATTAAAAAGAAATTCTGGATCAAAGAAAGAAAGTGATAAAAATAGAAACATTGCAAATCCCTCCATCACAGGACATAGCTCCAAATCAATAGATCCAAATCTAAATCAATGCTGAAATCACAGCATTCTTATCTACATCAGGGGGGTCAAACTCACATTGGTTCAGGGGCCACATACAGCCCAATATGACTTGAAGTGTTTAAAATAATAACATAATATATAAAATTATATCAATTCCACAATTATGTATGTAATTAGGCCTACTATGTTTTAGCGTGACAAATTCTTAAATTGTATTATTAAAATGTTTACATCTACAAACTATCCTTTAAAAGCATGAACAAAAATAAATGTTTTTTTTTTTAAAGTGCAATTTTTATAATTTATTTGTTTCCTTCTCAGTTCCTCATTTTCACACGTTCATTATAACATACAGATCACAGCGGATCTACAAATACACTAAATATTTAATAACAGGCAGAATATTGGTACAATTGCACTTAATTCTCTTGAGACTTTTCTGGTTGTTCATATTTGTTCAGATTGTTCACATTTTTTGTAAAAGGCTAGTCTGTAAATCTAACTAAAAGAGAAAAAAAAAATCGGTTTTCATTACCGGTTTTCATATTCATTACCCTGGATGTATGACCAATGACATAATGCGCAGGGTGTAATCACGTGGATCCGTAAACCAATCAGCTCGCGGCTAACCTTCCGTCTCTATCCGCTTTTAATAACACAGTCACGTCAATTCTTTCTTACGGCACTTGACTGTTTCATATGTTATTCGGCGCCATTTTATCACGTGTCAGTTGACGCCAACATCTCCAGTTCAGGGGGTAATAACGGCTTCAACATGGAAAGCTCATAATGAGATAACGCGCTAATTAAAAGTGTCCTGTATATTTATGAGAGTTATGGCATCATATCAATCACAGCTATTTCATCACCAACCCCTTAACTATCTTACGTTCCGGTCCCAGGACATAGACATTATTATTTTAACCACACCCCCGCTATCTCATTAATACAGAGCCACATGTTGCACATCAAATAAAAGCTAACAAACTCGTCTTTTCGAATTTATAAACCATTCCGAAGCACAACAGCAACACCACATACACAAAAGGTTGTTTACCAGAAAAGGAAAATGTGAGAAATGTGTCTTACCCTACTTTTGGAGGCTGTCTGTATCTCAAACATTCATCCATCCACCGCATGGGTTTCCTTGTAACAGTGCAACGAATATAATCCAGTTTAGTCTTTAGGTCCAAAACACATGTAAAATCCACAAAGGCACAGAAACAGTATGGAAATTTGAACAAACTCGGACCGACGTTCGTGGTTTTCTCCATTTTCCCCGAAGATATCCTGCGTAATTGACTTTTTCCGAGTTGATACTAATAGAGATTGATAGACACTTACTTTTTGATTGACGCCTAACTTGGCCAACCAAAAGCGTCCCAGGGGTGACTGACAGGAGAGCTATCCAATCAAATGTCAGAGACAGGTAACTAGTCACGCCCAGTTCACGCCATTGTTATCAGCAGAGAGATGAGTAATTTTATCTTATTATATATCATTTTCAGCCCAATTTTGTCTCAGACCAGTAAAAAGGCAACATAATAACCTATTAATAGTAATTCAAAGTTTCTCTATTAGTGTGAAAAAATTAAACTATTAAATCATTTACGTTTCCAAACTATTATTTAACAAAAAAATGTGAATAATCTGAACAACTATGAAGAACCTGAAATTTCTTTAATAAAATAATTGTGTTTGTATCAGTATTATTGCAGTGTTGCATTGGGTCTTTCTGATTTCTGTCCCTACAGGTGTGTGTGAGTGGGCGTGGCTGACAAGGAACACCTGCCTCCAATTATTATAATAATTATTATAATAATCATCATCCTCTTCTGATATTTAAGCCTAGTCTGTCCACTGGCACTTCACCACAGGATTCTGCTAAACTCCCCCTGTTACAAACTTATTGCTTTTTTTTTTTTTTTTTTTTTTTGGGCCTCATCACCTTTTCTTTGACAATAAACACTCAATAATTTATAGACTGATTCTTTGCCTCTACAGATTTTAAATACACACATATATAACAATTAACCACCTCAGAACCAGAGAAATAAAAGTAATGGAGTTTTTCTTGTTTTTTTTTTTGTTTTGTTTTGTTTTTTGCATTTAATAATTATCTTGAACGGAATAGCATTTTTTTTTTTTTTTTTTTTTTTTGCAGTGGACAGTGTTGTTTTTTGTTTATTTGTTTTTGTAAAGCTGTGAAACTATTGTTCCCTACAGAGAACAACAATCCATTGTTAGGTCTCAGGAGGACATATGTCTGTATTATAGATCACAGTTGACCTACAAAGGCCCAAAACATTTAATAACAGGCATGATATTGTTAAGATGTTTGTCTTTGAAGCTACAAATATTATAGGTTATTATTATAAAGACCCAGTGCTATTTTTATGGCAGTTCCCAAATTAATTTTTCTCTCTATTTAACCTTTTTTATGTGATTCATCGACATTTATTATATTATCATCCTATTTTGTGTTTTTTTTTCAGTGAAAATAAAATATTTTTCTATATGTAATTTACTGATCATGTAAATGCTCATAATACTTGGATTAAAGTGTGTGTGTGTGTGTGTGTGTGTGTGTGTGTGTGTGTGTGTGTGTGTGTGTGTGTGTGTGTGTGTGGGTGTGT
>JAPSES010121344.1:3881-16466 GCA_029822895.1 Maxillicosta whitleyi
TTCTATTCTATTGTGTTCTATTATGTTCTATTCTATTCTATTGTGTTCTATTCTATTATGTTCTGTTCTATTCTATTGTGTTCTATTCTATTCTGTTCTGTTCTATTCTATTGTGTTCTATTATGTTCTATTCTATTCTATTCTATTATGTTCTGTTCTATTCTATTGTGTTCTATTATGTTCTATTCTATTCTATTGTGTTCTATTATGTTCTATTCTATTCTATTGTGTTCTATTCTATTATGTTCTGTTCTATTCTATTCTATTCTGTTCTGTTCTATTCTATTGTGTTCTGTTCTATTCTATTCTTTTTTATTATGTTCTATTATATTATGTTTTATTTTATTCTGTTCTATTTTAATCTATTCTATTCTGTTCTGTTCTTTTCTTCCGTTCCTCTCATTTCTAATAACAAAATAATAAACAAAGCGCTGACAAAAAAAAACAAATTAACTAAATAATCTAATAAAAATTGAACAAAAAGGAACAAAAAACAAAAATTAAACGGTAAATGTTCGCCATCGAATTAAATAAAGCCGTTCACAGAGGGTGAACAGATACTGACAGTGTGTTCCACCAATCAGAGCTCTGCAACACACAGCCCCGCCCCCAAGGCCCCGCCCACTACTCTGAATTTTAATCAGGGTCAGTTTTTTTCTGGGAACTTTAGGTGGAAACACAACAAACGTAAACACGGACGCCATGACGAACCGAAGCGCCTTCATCTCCCCCTGGTGGCGGTCGGCGGTACAGTTCATAAGCCCCGCCCCCATGAGTTCACGTCCAATAAACTTTTTCACCTTAAACCCACTGACGTTACAGAAACAGCTGCGTGATGACCCACAGCCCCTGAATGCATCACGTCCATCCGCCATCTTGGTTTTGTCTCTAAAGCTTCACCGAAAACGTTTCCCCGAGGCGAAGGGGCGTCGCTACAGACGCCGCCAACGGATCCGTGACGAGTTATTAACACAAATTACACGTCTGAAGAGGTGGAGAATAAATCAAACTGTCATGTCAGTGACGAGAACGTGAACCTTTCCACCTTTTGTTCTGAGAAAAAATGTCATTAATGCAAAAGAAGAAAACGTTCCACCATTGAACACAAGGACGTGATGAGAACACACTGTAAAAATACTGTAAAAATACTATAAAAATACTGTAAAAACACTGTAAAAGTACTTTAAAAATACTATGAAATCCTGTAAAAAAAAATGCTGTAAAAATACTGTAAAAAGATACTATAAAAATATTGTAAAAACACTGTAAAAGTACTGTAAAAATACTATGAAAATACTGTAAAAAATACTATAAAAACACTGTAAAAAATACTATAAAAATACTGTAAAAATACTATAAAATACTGTAAAAAATACTGTAAAAATACTATAAAAATATTGTAAAAACACTGTAAAAGTACTGTAAAAATACTATGAAAATACTGTAAAAATACTATAAAAAAATATGGTATAAATACTGTAAAAACGTGTTAATTAAGAGTTCTGACAGATTTATGGGTTCCATCTCAGTATTTTACGCCTTTATTCTTGTAGTGGGGTTTGTATTTTTTATTAAATATTGTTCCCTGTTAATAAAAGCCACAGACTGGACCTGCTTTATTGAATTCCTTTTAATGTTTGACGTGCGTATAAATGAACATATATGTGTATAAACGTAAACACACTCAGCTGAAACAGTCCATACTGGCTTTGGCTCGTTCCATCTCGTGGAGGAAATGATAAAACTGAGGAAGCGTCAACTCTGCAGGAAACGGAGAAAAAAACAAAAAAAACTCATCACATGGACTCAGCAGTGACGGAACACTGAGCACACAAAAGTACGACCAGCCTTAAACGCAGCGTTAACCTAGAAGAACCGCCTCCACTCCAGTAGAACCGGCTCCACTCCAGTAGAACCAGCTTCACTTTAGTAGAACCGGCTCCACTTAAGTAGAACCGGCTCCACTCTAGTAGAAACGGTTCCACTGTAGTAGAACCGAATCCACTTTAGTAGAACCAGCTCCACTGTAGTAGAACCGGCTCCACTCTAGTAGAACCGGCTTCACTCTAGTAGAACCGGCTCCACTCTAGTAGAACCAGCTCCACTCTAGTAGAACCAGCTCCACTTTAGTAGAACCGGCTCCACACTAGTAGAAACGGTTCCACTGTAGTAGAACCGAATCCACTTTAGTAGAACCGGTTCCACTCCAGTAGAACGGCTCCACTTTAGTAGAACCGGCTGCACTTTAGTAGAACCGGCTCCACTTTAGTAGAACGTTTTGTGTATTTATGATGCATTCGAATGCGCCTGGGAAATTGAAGTTGTTAGAAAAGTCAAATGTATCCGTGTTTAATGACATAAAACCAACATTTGTGGTTCTTTAAGCTTCTTTTCAGAACCGTATCCTTTTATTTGTGTCTAATTCTGCTGCCTGCGTCGCTCAGTGGAACGTTGGGGTCGAAGCCACACTCTGCTTTAACGGCTTTGGGTCGGTTCCACTCACCCATGTAGACGTTCTCTGTGGCGTTTCCTTTCCGGATCACCAGTTTCAACTGCAACCACACATTCAACAGCGGAAAAAACATTCATTATTTATCACTTATTTTCATTTTTACGTCGTTTATTCGGGATAATGACTCGTTTTAATCGGTCAATAAGTCATTATTACTATAGTTGTTTTAGCCGTTTAATCAATCACAGGTATTGGTTTATTGTTTTTATGGCATTATTTACATTTGCATTTCATCACATCTGTATTATTAATGCACTTGAAAAAAATAATTCATTTGTTCATTTTGTTGATTATTTTATTAATTCTGCTCATTATTTTATTCATTTTGTTGATTGTGATGTTAATCTTCTGATTACTTTATTATTTCGTTAATTTTACAGATTTTTTTGTTCATTCTGTTGATTATTTTATTAATTTTGATGACTATTTTGTTCATCTTGTTGATTTTTTATTATTTGATCAATTTTACTGATTATTTTATTAATTTTGTTGATCATTTTGTTCATTTTGTTGATTATTTTGTTCATCTTGTTGATTTTTTTTAGTGATTATTTCATTAATTTTACTGATTATTTTGTTCAATTTGTTGATATTTTATTCATTTTGTTGAATATTTTATTAATTGTGTCAATTATTTTATTCATCTTGCTGGTTAATTTCCATTTTCTATCAATTGTAATAACATAGATCCAACATTATACAAAAATGCAACTTTTTTTAAGTCGAACAACAACAATGAACCGGACGAAAACCCTGATGTCGACTTTGTTTTTAAAGCCTTTTTGTTTTGTTTTGTGATGAATTATTTCCACATGATCAGCTTTAAAATGTGTATTTTAATATCATTTAATGTTTCAGAGACATTTGGAGTCAGAATAAACTTCAGTCTCCACAAACTGAATGAACCTTAACAGTTTGGATCCTTAAACTGTTTATTGTGTGTTTTACCTGCAGGAAGATGTTTCCCACTTTCTGGACTTCACTGGTGCCGACGGTGACTGGAAAAGAACCAGAACCACAAATAAAAATCCACACAACAGCAGAACCAGAAAAATGAAACACATGTAATAAAATACAAAATAAAACAGTGACATCATGAATTCAGTGTTGAGTTTAGAAACGTTAAATAAAGGGAAAATAACAACAAACAGAATTTGTTCATTTTCTTGCTTATTTTGTTCATTTTTTTGTTAATTTTCTTGATTATTTTGTTCATTTTTGTCAGTTTCATTGATCCATTTTGTTAATTTTCTTGATTTTTTTCATTTTTTAAAAAAATTTTCTTGAATATTTTATTGATATTTGTCAGTTTTCCTGATTCATTTTCTTAATTTTCTTGATTATTTTGGTTTTTTTTTGTCAGTTTTCTTGATCCATTTTGTTAATTTTCTTGAATTTTTTCATTTAAAAAAAAATTATTTTCTTGATTATTTTTTTCATATTTGTCAGTTTTCCTGATTCATTTTCTTAATTTTCTTGATTATTTTGTTTATTTTTTGTCAGTTTTCTTGATCCATTTGTTCATTTTCTTGATTATTTTGTTAATTTTATTATTTCTGTTCATTTTGTCAATTTTGTTGATTATTTTGTTCATTTTTGTCAGTTTTCTTGATTCATTTTGTTCATTTTCTTGAATAATTTATTAATTTATGTAAATTTTCGTGATCATTTGTTCATTTTTGTCAGTTTTTTTTAATTCATTTTGCTCATTTCCTTGATTATTTTGTTCATTATTCATATATTTACTTATTTAACAACATTATATGAACTGTTTGATAATGATGACACAGAAAAAAACAAACATGGTTTTACCTCCGAACTTCCAGTCCATATCGACGAGCTGGTTGACCATCAGCGTCTGTCTGACGGCGAGTCTGGACAGAACGGCATAATGCTCCGCCCACTGCAAAGGTCAAAGGTCATTCAGTTACACTATTCCCACACTATTCCACCCAGTCCAACGGGTCTTTGTTCATTATTTTTGTCCTTTTTAATGATTATTTTCCTCATTTTTGAAACTTTTTTTGTTCACGGTTTAAGTTTAGAGATAGATTTGTTAATTTTCGGTTCAATTATTAGATTATTTTTTTATGTTGTTCCTATATTTTTTTGTCACTTTTACACATTTTTTGAACAGTTTTTATTTTGTTCACATTCATATTTTAACATATTCTTTGTTACGTTTTGAACAGTTTGAGCTTATCGTCTTCATTTCCTTTTCATTCTTTTGATGTGGTCCTTATATTTTTTATAGTATTTATGTATATATTTTATAGGATTTATATATAATTTTTTTATGGTTTGAAGAAAGTAAACATCAGTTCGGGCCAATAATCATTAGACGTAGTAGTTGGACGATAGTTTACATGTCAATAGGAGTGAACTGCAGCTCATTAACCCCCCCCCCATTAAAACCACCGCCTTAACGTTACCATAACGACTGTAGCTATGGTGCGTTAACATCTCTACAGGACTCAGACTCAGATATTTTACATGATACTCAGCTGGAGGACGGTTTGTTTTCATTTATTATCAGTATAAACATGGATTCATTCATGTGTTTACTCGTTTATTCAACAAACACTCATTCATTCTTTCACTTTTAACCGACACGGTTAATTTTTCAGATTATTTTGTTCATTTAATTCATTATTTTATTAATTTTTGTTAATTTTCCAGATTATTTTGTTCATTTAATTCATTATTTTGTTAATTTTCCAGATTATTTTGTTCACTGTATTGATCATTTTGTTTATATTTCTCCATTTTGTTGATGATTTTCTTGATTGTTTTCTTCGTCTTGTTGATCATTTTGTTTTATCTTTGACCACTTTACATTTTGTTCATTTTCTTGAATACGTTTTTTCATTTTTCTTCATTTTCTTTGTTGAATTTTGATCAATTGGTCGATTGCTTTGCTCATTAAAAATTAGCTTCATTTTGCTTATTTTTGATCAATTTGTCACTGATACAAATCAATGCTATGAATGTCATAATGTCTGAACAAAAGGGTTAAAGACAGTGCAGTGTTATTACAAACAGATGCACCGATTCACCTGATCCAGCTTTTTTCAATGAAATGGAGACAATAATCAACAAAATGGACAAAAAATAAGTAATCAATGAAATGAACAACATAAATCAACAAAGGGAATAAAAAAAACAAAATAATAAATAAAATATACAAAAGAAATGGAGAAAATAATGAAAGAAATGAAGAAATTAATTAAAAAAAATACAAAAATAAACAAAACTTAAAGAAAATGATCATGAAAAATTGACAAAATAAACAAAATGAAGAAAATAATCAAGAAAAAACCCCATAAAAAACAAAAAAATGAACAGAAATGAACAAAATCCTCTTTTATTATTATTATGTCTGGTTTGTTGGAGTCCAGTCATGGTTCATATGTTTTTCTGATTATAAACTAATATTTATTTCACTTTTATTAGTATTTTTTGACATAAATGACACTTTGAACAGTTTTAATGAACAGAACTTCTGCTCCTGAAGCCGTATTTGTGTCAGTACCTGCTGCGAGAAACCATCTGCTTTGTCCTGGTTCAGACCTGGATGAGGAGGAGACGCGTGCATTAGAGCCCGACCGTCTGAAGGGTAAAGGTTAAAGGTCAGGTCCCCCCCCCCCCCCAGTACCTAATGTCAGCAGGTCTTCTTTCATCTGCTCCTCTGACAGGTTCTTCTTCAGAGCTCCTGAACAGAAACAGGTACATGTAGCTGCACATTTTCTGTCACTTCATATGTTCACATGTCAATGAACCGGGAGGGAAAAGTCAGCTGACACCGACACGTATGAACGAGAAAAGACAGCATGTACGGAGATAAACATCACATGTATGTAGAGAAAAAAAAACATGCACATATGTAGAGAAAAGACACATGTATATAGATAAAAAAAACACATGTACGTAGAGAAAAAAAACACACGTATGTAGAGGAAATGAAGCCAACACTTATAAATGGAAAAACACAACATCTGTTTTGGTTAAGTTTGTTTTTGTATATTTCAATTGGTTTTATTTCAGTTTGTTTTATTTAATTTTAGCTGGTTTTAGTTGGTGTTATATGTTATGTTTATGTTTATGTGCTCTATTGTCAGTCGTGGTGGTCGTCACCTTGTGGAACCAACAGAACGCTCTTCATGAGGTTCCTCAGAGGTCCAGCGCTCATCCCATGATCCCCTGCAAACGCACTGAGCTGCTGCATGAACCTGTCCGACTGCACACACACACACATGCACACACACACACATGCACACACACGCACACACACACACGCATTAATTTGCACATGCACACAAAGGGACAGGCGATGCTTAGCTTCGCTTCAGTTATCAAGGTTAAAGACAGACACACTAACATCACAACTGTGTGTGTGTGTGTGTGTGTGTGTGTGTGTGTGTGTGCGTGCGTGTGCGTGCATGGGTGTGTGTGTTATCACCTCTTTCGGCTCCAACAGAAACTGGAACAGAATTTCAATCAGACGTAGAAATTGCTGCATAAAAACCACAAAAAAAAAAAAAAAGAGTTTTGTTTGTTACAAGAAAACGACACT
Organism: Maxillicosta whitleyi; assembly: GCA_029822895.1. Classification (NCBI taxonomy): domain Eukaryota; kingdom Metazoa; phylum Chordata; class Actinopteri; order Perciformes; family Neosebastidae; genus Maxillicosta; species Maxillicosta whitleyi. Next base: position 10,967 of record JAPSES010121344.1, read on the forward strand.
GAAACATTTGGATCCATTTCCTGCAGTAAAAGTAAAACTAGGTAAAAATACTTTAAGTCCAGCGTTAAAAGTGTTTTTTTAGTACAATGTAAAATAAAAGTTGTCACTTTGCAGAGCGCCACTATGTAAGACGTTCTTTTATAACTTGATTTTTATAAAGAATCACAAACAAAAATAAAAATACTGAATATTTTACTTCACACAACTAAACATTCTATACAGATACTGCATGAAGAGCTGAATTAAATCTAATTTTTTTGTAGTTTTATCGAGAAATGTATCTTTTTTCTGAATCCATGAACTAAGGACAACATGTTTATCAATAATATTCTTCTTTTATATCTTATATTCTTTTTGTTTTCTTCAGGTTCTTGTTCATTTTAATGTCTGGTCCAACTAAAGGTCCATTTATTTAGACACATATAATAATAACAAAAATAGTTCATATTAGTTAAATTTAACAGCTGATATTTATCCATTTAACATGTTTTATTAATAAAAACCAAACTCCCTTCAGTTCTTCATCTGTATCTGTGTCATTGTTCTGATTAAAAAAAAAAAAAAAGCTTTTATTCATTCCATGTTTTCTTTTTTGTCTGTTTAGTCACCTGATGCACAGTAGTTTGTGTTTAATTACATAAACATTGTTCTTGATTACGTTTGATGGTCTAATATTTTCTTTATGTGACTGTATTTTCAAATGTTTGTAAAGAAACAACATAGATTTAACTGTAATACAGATAGATAATATTCTGTGCCTGTGTTTATCGTTTACACATGTGCGTTATAACTTATAGATGAAAGTGGATCTACAAATACACAAAATATTTAATAACAGGCAGAATATTAATATTATCAAAATAATAATAATAATCTAATAATAATAATACTACAATAATAAGAAGAAAAAAATTATTTTTTTTCTTACTCTCTTCCTGTCCCTCCGATAGATAGATAGATAGATAGATAGATAGATAGATAGATAGATAGATAGATAGATAGATAGATAGACACATTTTTAAAGTAAATTTTGTGCTAAATATAAACTGAAAATTTATCAAAAAATAGAAATAAACTGGTCATTAATTATTAATAAATGAACCTTCATTCAACAAAACATTACTTACCTACTCAAATACACTCCTTTTGAATAATATGAAATATAACTGTTATTAAAATATTACCAAGGCTGAAACAAGATGACTGAAAATAAAACTATTCCATTACATATGTATTTATTGTATGATGTTTTTTCATTAATTGTCATAATTTATCGTGTAGCTATTCGGTACATGATGACTTATTTAATGTATTCTGTAACACAAATACCGTAAAAGTGCCTCAGATTTACACCTAAACCAGTGTCTATGGTGACAGTATTTAGTTAGATTTCACCAGTGGGTCAGCCCAACCTTTAACAGGTGTATTTAAAGTTTACACCTGGAATATAATGTTATTTATCTGCACATTTCATACACTCACGTGTCACATGATTCACACGAGTTGTGAGAGTGTAACTAACCCTGAACCATCACAGTTAAACTCATTCTCTCCATTAAATCCTCTAAAGTGTCACAACATTACCGTAAACCTGCAGAAACCAGCTGCATTAAACTGCTTATTCTTTCTTTTAATGTCCTTTTTCGCTCAGAATCACATTAAACCGGTCTTGTTTTTACCTGCTCGTTGAATTTGTTAAGATTCTGAAAGTCGGTGCTCACAGAGTCCGGTAAAACATCTTTAGTGAAGTGAAGCTGCATGCTTTTATTCACACTTTGACGATAAAAACAGAGAAAACAAAACAGCTGATGTGCTGCTGCTAGTCCTTCACTTCCTGGTTCTGTAGTGCGCATGTGCGAACAGAAGCCGCCTCCGTTTACTCACTGAAAAGTAGTTTTAAAAATATATAATTTTAATAATAATTCACAGTGGAAATTAACTAAACAGAATTTGATTCGTTAATAAAAAAAAACAGACTAAATGTTTTGTAATTATACGTACATTAAAAAAAAAACTGTCCTCGTCATATGATCTGAATTCAATTGAAAAAAAAAACATTTTAACGTCTAAATATGTATTTAAAATAGGAAGAAAGCTGAAAACCAATAGGAAATACTATTTTGTTTGTCATACATTGTTACACAATTCGGCATTTCGGCCCTCGGTCACGTGACACGGAAGCTGTTAGAAACAAGATAAAACGGGAAGAAAAAAACAAACAAACATTAAATTCCAACAAAAAAAAGTCCTGCAATCAAACTCGTATGTAATAGGCCTACAACTACTAACCTCAACACAAAATATTAGTAATAAAGGTGCAGTGGCCCGTTTTTTGTTTTTTGTTTAATTATTCTGTTGTTTTATTTTGTATTGATTTGTTCTCAGTTTTGTTGTTTTAATTGTACAGCTGTTTTATGTCTTTTTGATCTATCTTTGTATTTTACTCTTTTATTTTGGTTTTATTTACTCTTCTGTACAGCACTTTGGTCCACTGTGGTTGTTTCAAAGAATTTTATAAATAAAGTTGGATTGGTCTGAGTTTATTTATAATCACATATTTTCTCAAATGCTTGTATTTAATGTTGCAGCTGGTTTTTCTAACTGTAAAGTGTCTTTTTGCATAAGACACACGTGACAACTTCAAGGAACAGTTTTAGGGTCAGATCCAAACAATGACATGATTTTCAACAGAGTATGATTTCATATTATGATTATTACCTTTATTATACACGTTTCTTTTATCTTTACAGTTTGTTTTATTCATATTATCAGTTTTAACACAGTGTTTGTAAAATACATTTTGATATTTGTTACTTTTGTCTTTTGCATTGTTTTATTCTTACTATAAAGTTTATAAATACATACACAAATCATAAATAATCTCTTCATGAGTCAGTCAGCTTTACAGAAATGGTGATTTGACATTTATTGTGACAAATCAGGTTTTTTATTTCAGCTGTACTCTCCATAACTATATGCATTTACATCATCATGAAGGTCAATATATCATTTTGCAAATCTGCAGAAAACGAGGCTGTTATTTTCTTTAAATCTTGTGTAATAAAATCTGACCAAACTCATTAAACAAACTGATACAGAATCATCTTCATATAAATATACATGTACTGAGTTACACAATATTGAAGATTTTCATTTTTATTACCTTGTGTTCATTGGTGTGAACAGTTTTATTTTTGTTATGCAATGTAATACACCATGTGACATAATTTTATAATATAAAAAAACACAGAATTTTTGAAATACAAAAATTACACTGAAGATATTATCTGGGATGTTAACGTTTTTTTAGTTCAGTTTCCACAAACAGACCAATATGATCTAAAACAAACCACAAAAAGAACAATATCATAGTCTATAAATAATGACAATTGCAAAACATTTACAAACTATACATTTGTTCCAAAAAAATAAGTTTCAGTTTACCAATATTCTGTCAGTTATTAAATGTTTTTTGTATTTGTAGATCCACTGTGATCTGTCTGTTCTACATGAATGAATGAAAAACTGAGGCCGAATGTTGTTAAAATTGCAATTATTTTTCTTAAGACACCTAAGATTTTTCATATTATTCACATTTCTTTAAAGGATAGTTTATATAAAATTGTTTTATCATGTAACTACTTTTTTCACTGTAAATTGTGGAGAAAATTTTGGATTTGACATTATTTGGAACTTATGTGATTATTTTACTGGTTATATTAGGCTGAATGTGGAACCTGAACTCAAATGATTTTGACATCTGTGATATAAACAGTTTTAATCCTTGTTTCACAATGAAAATCATTGTATTTAACACATAAAGACCCACTACATTTGTATCAATTCCCAAATTCATGTTCATCTCTATTTAACTTTTCCTCAGTGATGCATCCCCATTTATTATAATATTATCCTCTGTATTTTGCATTTTTTCAGTAAAAATCTTTCATTTTATTATATTTAACTTATTGATCATGTGGATTTTCATAAAAGCTTGGTTTAACCATAAAAACCGAAACATCCACCTTTAACCAAACCCATCTATTGATATAAACTCGTTAATAACTAACCCATTTGGACGCTCAGAGGATCTGTAGTTACCATGGAAACAGCTTCATCTTCTACAGCATTGATTTACCAGTAAAACCCAAGGAGTTGGATCAGAACCAGTGCATGGACACACTGGGTTTATGTTCAGTTCATGATAAATTTTGCAGTTTTCATTGTTTTGATATAATAACCTTTGAATTTACTCTGACTTTTTATGAACATCTACATGATCAGTGAATCAAATATAGGAAAATACATGGTTTTAACTGAAAAAAATATTAAATACAAAGGATAATATTATAATAAATGGTGATGAATCACTTAAGAATGATTCAAAAAATCATTTGGGAACTGCCACAAAAGAGGCACAGGGTCTTAGAAATAATGCGATAAAGCTGAGGCTTCATATATATATATATATATATATATATATAAACAGAGAAAACGGTAGAAAAAGAGACTTTTTCAGCAACAATATTAATGATATAATGTAAAACCCAGTGTGTCCATCCACTGGTTCTGATCCAACTCCATGGGTTTTACTGGTGAATCAATGTTGTAGAAGATGAAGAAGTGTTTCCATGGTAACTACAGAGCCTCTGAACGTCCATATATGGTCATATCTGATGACCATAAAAAGATAAAGAACTGTTTTTCACACCAGTTATTCACACGGATTAATAGAAATAATGGATCAACAGATATTAAACAGTTTAGATCAGTGGATGGTTTGGGTCAAAAGTCAAATGTTTAGGTGTTTAAGAGTTAAATACATATTATTTGTCTACTTTTACATTTGAACGTACCTCTTTTTCTATATTATTGCGTCATATAGCAACAGTAATAATAATAATAATAATACATTTTATTTCCAAGCACCTTTCAGGACACTCAAGGACACTGTACAACAGAGGATAAAACAAACAATGTATAAAACACAAAGAAGTAAAAAAAAAAAAAAAAAAAGGGAAAAATTACAGTGATAAAAATGATTTAGAAAAAACTTATGGTGGGAAAACTATTCTGAAGAGGTGAGGTTTGAGTCAACAGACAAGAGTCACGCATGTCACATTAATTCATGTAATGATCATTTTAGATCTGAAACATTACATGAAAAATTACTTCTAAGTTGCTTTAATCAATTAAAGTGGGACAAAAAACGCAAACAAAGGGTGCAAACCATCCTCAGAATTTATATGTTCAAACCCATTTTCATGAATTATTGACATGTATTGATTAGATTATTGGATGAACAGGCAGTAAACAGGTTGGGTCAGTGGGTGGTTTAGGTCGCCAGTGGCTGTTTGGGTCTTTATGGGTTAAAAAACAAAAACAAACAAACAAACAAACAAACAAACAAAAGCCCATCATGTTCAAAGAGGTCAGTGTTTGTTCTAATCAGGATCCACTGGTGCCAAAGGGATTAGACCTTACACAGTTTTTACCTGGG
>JAPSES010121362.1:0-16464 GCA_029822895.1 Maxillicosta whitleyi
GTGGTCATGACGCAGGTGTGAACACGCCCGCTTCACACCTCAAATCCGTCCAGACTAGAATGGGAGGGGGGTGAGAATGGGAACGTTGTGGAATCTCTCCACTTCCAAAGGCGTTCTGCAAAGATGTCGTTCTGGGAGACCCAAAGCGCCGTTCTAATCTGGACGAAAGGCCCAAACGATAACAAAGTGTGTCGTATTCACTCAAAAATGGTGTAGTGTAGACAGCACCTAAGTATTTTTACATCATTACTGTACTTAAGTGGGGTTTTTTTGTATTTGTACTTTACTTCAAATGTTATATGTAACTTCCTTGGCACCATGTCTACAAAGTTTTTTCACAATTTGGAGAAATTTTGACTTTTTCATTTTTGATGAATACTATAATGATCAAATATTTGCCTTTACTTATAATGGACCATGATTAATTGGATTATACAAAGGAAATGGTTGCAGATATCAGTATAGTTACTATGAAGAGTGGTGGAGTGTAACCACCAGTGTAAGTGTAAGTATTTTTACTTCATTACTGTACTCAAAGCCATGTCTGCACATCATCATAAACATGTCTTTACCAACCTCTAGCATCTGTGGAACTGTGTAATAAACACTGTCACAACTATATGGATGAATGATGATGGAGGAGGACAGAACAACTGACACTTTCAGACAGGACAGATGTACAACATGAAGTCTACATTATGGAGAATCAAACTGTTTCTACATTGTTTTGAAAAATGAGAAAAATACAGGAAAGACAACACAAGTAGAAAAACCACAAATGAGTGAAAATGTATATATATATATATATATATATATATACATTATGGCTTTGCTCAGTTATTTGTATTTGTTTCCAGTGTTTCTTATGCTGATTAGCGAGCCTCAAGTGTACTAAGATAATTTAGACTCCCTTAAATGATTTCACTTGATTGTTAATAGAGTATTAGTGAATGTTCATTAGCCTAGGTTGTTCATTTCAGTGCGCTTATTTGTAATAAGAAGTGTTTTATATTTGTTGCCCAACAGCAGATTATCCATCTATGTATATCCTTTACTTTCACATTTTGATTTGTGTTAAGTTCTGTGATTGTTCTTCAGCGCCGAAGCACCACGTGTTCCATTCATGTGCTCATTGTGTCCGTTTACCGCATATGTTGTGCTATTTGTCCACTGGAGGGTGGAATAAACGGCAAATATTTTTAGATTTCTTGTATGAGTCTCTTTGTATTCCAATGTGTGAGATGTTGCATTTCAGTGACCACCTCTTCTTTTTCTTTATGTTCTGATGCAGAAAGAAGCCAAAGGTGGATTTGAATAGAAACCTGAACATTGTATCTAGCAAAGATCTCCTGATTCCAGCAAACATGGATGGAAAACCCACCTGTGACGAGTGTGGGAAGACTTTTGCCAAAGAAAATAACCTGAAAATACACCAACGTATCCACAGGGGAGAAAGACCATTTAAGTGCGACCAGTGTGAGAAGTCTTTCACCCAGTCGGGTAACCTTAAGATGCACTTGCGCATCCACACTGGAGAAAGACCATATGAGTGTGACCAGTGTGGGAATTCTTTTGCCCTGTTAGGTAACCTTCAGAAACACTATCGCATCCACAGTGGAGAAAGACCATATAGTTGTGACAAGTGTGGGAAAACATTCACCAGGTCGACTGACCTTCAGACACACTTCCGTATCCACAGTGGAGAAAGACCATATAAATGTGACCAGTGTGGGAAAACTTTTATCCAGTTAGGTGGCCTTCAGAAACACTATCGCATCCACAGTGGAGAAAGACCATATAGTTGTGACAAGTGTGGGAAAACATTCACCAGGTCGACTGACCTTCAGACACACTTCCGTATCCACAGTGGAGAAAGACCATATAAATGTGACCAGTGTGGGAAAACCTTCTCCCAGTCAGGTGGCCTTCAGACACACCTCCGCAGTCACAGTGGAGAAAGACCATACGAGTGTGACCAGTGTGGGAAAGCTTTCATACACAAGAGTAGCCTTACAGCACACCTTTTAATCCACAGTGGAAAAAGACCATATGGCTGTTCTCTGTGTGGGAAGATGTTCTTCAGAATGCGTGGGCTTAAGACACACAAATGTATCCACAAAGGAGAAAGTCTATAAAATTGTGACTAGAGTGGGGTGGCTTTCAGAATATTGTCGGCATTATTTTTTCATCACCAATTGCACCACAAATAATTGAGTTCATAATGATACTCTGCCCATCAAACAAACCAGTGTCACCAACAGACCCATACTGGAGAGAAACCCTACCAGTGCAGGTATTGGGACAGAAGTTCACTACCACCAAAGGAGACGTGACAGACTGAGTGTCAGATGATGTTACAATGAGTCAGTGTTTCATCTAGTGGTCCAATCTGGTACTGGTCCTGTCCAGTGTTTTCCTTAACATCAAACTGGTTTCAATATTTTTTTGCTGGTCTAACCATGACCTGCAGAATACGCTTCATTTGACAATGTGTTGAACTGTTGATGAATGTGTGAGGAAGAACCACTTGTAACTCATGTAATATTGTTCTAAGTTCTATTTTATAAACTTGCTTTTTTGAATTCTAAAGTGAACTTGAAACATGAGAGTATTTCCTATAATCACCCTTCAACAGCATCTGCAGATTATTTGTTCAGTTACTTCTTAATGTAACTTTTTATCAGTTCAGGTTATGTTATTGTCATTTATCCATGAAATATGACTTTGATTTGATGTGTTATCATGTGCATCACTTTGTGTTTGTTAAGTGTTATTAAAACATAGACTTGTTTACGTTTAGTTTCTTTTATTGTTTGACTGTTTTCCAACAGGTGTTGGTGATGAAGGAGTGTGAAATGTGTGAAGATTCAAATGTTGGGTTGAATGTTGAAATGTGTTTTATATTCAGCACTGGGAGGATGACTTTCTGTGACGTTAGAGTTCTCCTCATCCTTCTGCTGTTGGATCACAGACTGTCAACAACATGGCTTCCATGTACTTTGACTGAACTCATACTGTGTTAAACCTGCATATGTATATATTTAATGTCAGATCAGACAATACTGGGGTTTCTCAGGATTGACACAGAAATGTTCAGGGAGAATGAGACGTCATTTTCACTCATATATTATCCTCCATAAAGTCTAAACCCTAATTTAGGATTACTTTGGCATTAAAGATTATTATATAGAGGAAAGAAACGATTTAAAGAGAGAAAATATTACGAAACCTTTTGTATCTGTAGTTTCAGTTAAAACAGTGAGTCTTCGGTTCTGATTAAGTTTAATAAAAATGACTTTATATTCAACACATGGTAAAGCTCCGCAGTTCAACAGCACATGTGACAGTCAGTGCAACTGGACCCTTCATCTGCGTCGCTGTGATTTTCATGTTGGATCATTTTGGTGAGTGTTTATCAGATCAGATGGATCAGAGTCTGGTTGATCCAGAACAGAGGGAGGTGAGGTGGAGAATGGGCTGCAGGACTAAGAGTCTGATGTTTCAGTTCACTCTGGTTTCTCTACAGATCGAATAAATCTTTCGCCTTTTACTAAAGATTTCCGTGCAGAGAAACAGTAAGAGATCCATTTAATTTTTTGATGCTCTGTTGAACTGCAGGGCTTCATCGTGTGTTAAAAACAATTACCATAGTTGTTCTGTGGGTTCTCAGTGGTTTAATATTAACACCTCAGACAGTGTCGTACATCAGTCACTGAGTACGTGTCAGTCACCTTTACACACGTCTGTTACACACAGCTCCAGCTGTTTATAAACTTATTTTTTCCGTTGTTTATATAAACATGTTCTTACAGACTGTGGTGTGTTTGCTTTTCATTCTTCATCTTTTGTTTCGATTGCTCTGTAAAATTTTGTTTTATACTTAAATCATTTATTTAAATTGTTTTTTCTTTCTTCTTTTTAAAAGATTTTTAAACTTGTGTTTTATATGATGATGTTTCAGTTCACTCTGGTTGTGGGCATTTGTTTGATCATAATCTTTAGATTTCTCCAGTCAATAAAACATATATTTCATTTTTAAAGCCCTGTTCACAATCTGTTAAAATGAATCCAAATTAAAATAGTGAAATAAGTTTAGTGGTGGTTAATGAGGCTTTAGTTTGAAGGGTTCATACAGTGTAGTACAGGAGGGGCAGCCATGGCCTCGATGGCTGCAGAGTAAGCTGGTCACCAAAGGGTCACTGGTTCAATTCTCTGGTCTGGCGGAGGGTTGTGGGCTGACGTGTCCCACATTTGGTCCTCGGTGCAGGACATGTGGAGTCCACTGCCCCCATCATGCAGCTTGTGTGATGTATGATCTAGTGATGGGTTAAAGGCAGAAGATAAACTTCAGTGTGTGGTGCATGTTTAGGTGTGAGACAAACTATTACTGACACAATAAACACTCTATTCTAGTCAATGTCATTACGCAATGTTTAAGCAGTATTTCCCATAATCGCCGTAACACCTGAAGGCAGCATATTTTCTCACCCGCTGCATTGTCTCGATGGTTACTTTATCACTGTGTTTCTGTTGATAACGTTCACCACAAATGACTGAAGCGTCGATAATTTAACACAGGATCTTAGAACATAAATGCACCGGAATTATGGATCATTCCAGTAGTTTAAGTCATGGGTCATAAATGGTTAAGTTTAGATTTTCACTGGACACACCTCTGACAAACTGCATCTGCTTCCTGTTCTTCCATTTCCTAAATAAAGAAATGACCAGCACTTGAACGGTGAGCGAATCATATCTGAATGATTCTAAACTTTTATTTGACCCAAATAGATAGATGAGAGGTTTTCTTTTCTTTTTTCTTTTTCTTTTTTTTTTTTTTTTACTGGAGTTAGAAGCTAGAGGTTTGGTCAAACTTGGACATTTTCGCACCGTTTTACTGTGGAAGAACAAACGCAGCAGACTGTATACACGATGATGGAAAACTGCTTCCACATTAAAGAGAACTCATTTATTTATTTATTGGGCAGGGCACTCAGGAAATTGAAGGTTTCTTGGGGATATTTTGACGCCAGCGGGGCATTGATGTTTTTGTTTTGCCTTCACACTCCCAGCTCTTATGCTGCGTTGACGGCCACCCGTAACTCGTAATTTTCCAACCTTCTATCAGTGAAAATGAACTGGAATGGCAGTCAAACCCGCGACTTCCCACTCGTGAACTCTACTAGTTCGATGTACTCTCTGGCTGTGGCGTCACGAAGCCCCCTAAACAACAATGCTGCCCCCCGGATGTGGTGTTTATTCCAAATGATTTATTGAAATAAGCAATTGCTGCAATGTTATTTATCCGCAAATGTTCTGTACAATGAGCACATACTCTAGCATTAAGTAGTTTTCAGTGCATTGAGCAAAACATACAAATAATGTAACATAAAAGGTTGTTTAAAGCACCCCTTTTCCTCCTCTGTTTCCCTCAAATAAACAAAGAGCGATAATTTCTGGAATAGAAATGACTGTAAATGAGCATAAGCCCTGCACGGCCCACCGTGTTGGTTTATTTACATCTTGCTCCCACACTTCCTTAACCTCAGGCAGGTTGACCTAACATTCCTGGAACGTTATAAAGTTGTGAGTCGTGGGTTTGAAGTTGTGATTTAGGGGCTCAAAATCCACCCATGAACGCAGCATTACTCACTTTAAAACATTATTTTTTGACAGAAACAACCGTTTCCACCAGGAACAAATCAGATCAATAGGTCCACCCACAGATTTTTCAGCAGCTTCATCACTTCAAACTCTGATGAGATAAACATGGCGATTCTCGTAGTCGGACATCTGGGTCAGTGTCATGTGACTTGTGTGTGACCAGATGTGTGAGCGTGGAAACACTCATGGATTAGCGAAAATTGTGCTGTCACTGGGGTTTGACACCTTTGAAAATAATGTGTGGGGAAAACTAAGGGAAAAATCCAATAAAGAATGACAGCTTAGTTCCCAGGGAGGGCTGGTGACGGTCACAAACTAAATATTAAAACATTTGGCTGCAAAAATAAAATATGCATCAATCTCATAAAAAGTTATCAGCCCTTTCTGTTTTGGTAAACTATGATAATAAATGCAGACAAGAAAAAAAAATGTGTGTAAGTGAAAGTCATATGCTGCTTTAGTAAAAGGAAAAGAAAACACTGCCTCTGAAATGCTCTCAAATGTTCACCACTTGTTTCCTTCAGGTTCCAGGAGTTGACAGGATGTCTGTGACTGTGGCAAAAGCTGACGGGGTCACCGTTTTCACCTTGACCTCTGACCCCAACAGTGCTTGTCCTCCACTGTGTCAGATCCTGAAGGGTCTCTGCTACAACCCTGTGTGCTGCTCTGTGTCTCAGGCCCTTCGGAGGCTTCAGGGAACGTCTCAGTCAGTCCTGGGGGTGAGTCACACACTACAGATGCTTATTCCATATTAACTACTAGTGGTGTGTTCAAAATATCGATACAGGGATATATCGTCGAGGGCCTCTTCACGATATGCGTATCAATACAGAGGCATGAGAACCGATATTTCACATACAACAAATAATTAGTTTATGAAGTTTGTGAAACGGCATCTGACTTCGGATGTTTTAAGTTTATCAAAAGGCATCTTTATTTGTGCACTACAGCCAAGTTCTTAATGCAGTGTTTTACATGAACTACAGTGGAATTGTTGCTCTACAGCAAAATAAAAAATAATATTTGGGTATACATGTGTCTGTTTTCTGTAAAATGTTAAAAAAGTAAAAACTGTAAGAAAATAAAGGCTTAAAATATCGGGACGCATATTGTGTTGAATACCATGTATCGGAATGCACATGTATCGTATGGCGAGGTTGTTGCCGATACCCAGCCTTACTAACTACATCCAGAACATTACAAGAAACAAAAAAAATTAACCCTTTATGTACGAATAATATGTTTTTTCTTGTTTGTTTTTCTCACCTACTTGTTACTTAGACTCGACAGGACTTGGTATAAATGACTATAAATATGACATTTTTTTCTTTTTAAAATACCGTTTTAAATACCGTTTAGGAACCGGTACCGTTTTGAAACTATCGATTTGGCACCAGTATTGAATGAAACCCTTTCTATACCCAACTCTATTTTCCACAAAGAGCAACTTTCTTGGTAATTATCTTCCAAACTGACAAACATCTAATGTGTGACATGTGGCACAATTGAACTGGGATCAAAAAATGATTTAATTTGGCATTTATCACCGTTTATATCTTTTGTGATGTTTTGAGTACAGTTTAAGGGGGGGGGGCTGTGGCTGTGTATATTTTTAGTATTATCAAAAGGTGGTGGGGGGGTGGGGCTGTAGCTGAGTAGCTGAGGGGGGTTAAAATAAGTTACTTTGGTAACTTTCACACTCTTTCTCCCTCGCCACCTCCCACTTTTCCAAAAGTGGACACTTCTCATTAAAAATCATTTAGAATACACTAAAGCCATCAGAGACAGTGACCTGTCGTCACCGTTCTTCTTTGTATTTTGACTTAAACTGCAGCAGCTGAAGTTCACCTTCCTTCTCGTCTTCTGCAGACTTTGCACATCATGGTTGGGATTCTGAACGCTGCTCTGGGGGCCATCTTGGCCAACGTCAGAGGCTACTGGGAAGATCTGGCGTTCCCCTACTGGCTTGGAGCATTGGTAATGAACTGATACTCTGTATATTTTGTATCTAAAATGGGGAATGTGTATCCAAAAGTTTGTAACTGTGTTTGTTGTTGTTTTCAAATCTTTGTTCTAGTTCATTTTCTTTGGTGTCATGTGCATTTTATCAGAGAGATTTCCCAGTCCAGCTCTGGTGAGTGGTTCAGCTTTACTGTCAGCCTCTTTCTTTCTTTCTTTCTTTCTTTCTTTCTTTCTTTCTTTCTTTCTTTCTTTCTTTCTTTCTTTCTTTCTTTCTTTTTCTTTCTTTTTTCTTTTTATTTCTACCTTTATTTCTCTTTCTTTTTTCTTTCTTTCTTTTTATTTATACCTTTCTTTCTCTTTCTTTTTTCCTTCTTTCTTTGTTTTTCTTTCTATTTTTCTTTCTTTCTTCTAACTTTCTTTTTATTTATACCTTTCTTTCTTTCTCTTTGTTTTTTTCTTTCTTTCTTTGTTTTTCTTTCTTTCTTTCTTTCTTTCTTTCTTTCTTTCTCTTTGTTTTTTTTCTTTCTTTCTTTGTTTTTCTTTCTTTCTTTCTTTCTCTTTCCCTCTCCCCCCCCCCCCTCTCTTGCAGATATAATGTTTACTCATTCTGATTCTACTCAACATATTGGTGCATTCAGTATTTTTTCTCACACTTGGAGGTTATCCAATGAATGTCTTTATTCCATGTTAACTACATCCAGAACATTACAAATAATAATAATAATAATCCTTTATGTATGAATTCTATCTTTTTCTAGCTCTTGTCCTCCTACTTGGTACTCAGACTCGGCAGGACTTGGTATAAATAAAACTGGTGATCAGTGATCTCTGTTGGACTAAATACAAGTTAATAAAATTGGAAATGAAGAGTCTTATGTTGTACACTTATTTATTTAGAAAGTGGGAGAAAAGAGTGAACTCTGTCTGTCGGCTTTGTGTTTACTTCCATCCTTTTTACTGTGGATATATATCATCTATATTATATTATATTTCAGGTCATTACCAACGTGATTCTGAACCTGGCTGGAATTGGGTTTTCCATTGCAGCCCTCATACTTTATGGAATAACCCTGGACGTCGTACGGTGGTGGTGGACGTGGTGGACATGTCGGCCTCATGAATATGAGTACTGGTACGACAGCGATGCCCCACCACTGTCATCTGTATCCCCCGAACAGCTGATCATGATTGAGAGATGTGAAGAGGGTAGAAAACTGACTCTGGTAGGTAATCAAACACTCACAAGAAAAAAAACCCAACACAATCACTGAAAACTTACTTGACTTTCATATGTTTTTTTTTTTTTTTTACTTTAGGCCATTTTATTGTTACAAATTGCAGATTTGCGATTTATATACATGTGTTCTTGTCATTATTACTTTGTCTGAAAACAGTTGATTGAATAAGTTACATCTGCAAACAAAAGCCATGCATGATTAAATAGAGGAAAATGTGGACATGCGTCGTATTTTAAGGTTTTAACGCTGACTGTCCTTATGTTGGACCAGATGATGGTGAGAAGTGTTGACCTTGTGCTCATCATCCTGTCGGTCATGGAGCTCTGTGTCACTATCAGCGCAGTTGTCTTGGGCATCAAAGCTCTGAGGAAGAGAGGAAAGGGAGAAAACAAGGTCAATTATGCAACATATTTGATTTAGTCTCTGAAATGAATTAATAATAGATGTTCAGCCTGAAAAGAGACAATTATACTACTAAAACGTTGACCTGTGTCTTTAATTTCTGTTCTTTATTGACATATTTCTCTTTTAGGACACTGAAGACCCAGATAACTACAACGCACTGCAGGACTCCAGCACATACCCTGTAGACTAAAACAAAATCTGATTTACATATTCAGCCAATTTTTTTAAAAAAAAAAACAACAACAATGTTTTTATTAACCCATAAAGACCCAAACATCCACTGCAACTAAAATCCTGTAAAAAAAAAAAAAAAGTTAAGGGATAGATTAATCCTATCAGTACATGTAAATAATCAGTATAAAATACAGTTTGTCATCTTTTCCTGGGCGTCAGATATGACCCATACGGACATTTAGAGGCTCTGTGGTTACCATGGAAACACTGTCATTTTCTACAACATTATTTTACCAGTGAAACCCATGGAGTTGGATCAATGACAGTTGATGGACACACTGGGTTTATGTTCAGTTATTAATGGATTTGACTGGAAAAGTCACTTTTTGGCAAAGCTGAAGGCCGGCTTCCCTAGTTCAGTCCCACCTGTGGGTACATTCAGGTACTACATTTTACATGAGTGTACGGAATATTGACTAGTGGTTTATAGAGAAGTGAGGATGGGTGTGGCAGAACCACACCTATAAGAACTTTGTAGATTAAGGTCAACCAGTGGGTGAACCTTCGTAAACCCAAAGACAGTCTCTCAGCTTTAGCGTATAGTTCACAGTGATGATAAAACTGATTAAAAACAAAGAGCTATAAACCTGTGTATCTACGGATGCTTCATGGTTACATAACTGTAGACAGACCTCTGAGTCTATAACCATGACTTATGCAGTTTCAACATTTTTTTCCTATAAAGTCACAGACTTTGCTAAATGCTTTAGGGCAGGGGTGTCAAAGTCATTTCAGGTCAGGGGCTAAATTCAGCTCATTTTGGTCTGAAGTGGGACAGACCATTAAGATAATAACATAATTATATATAAATAATGTCAACTCCAAACTTTCCTTACATGATGAAAATGTTTACATCTATAAACCATTTTTAAAACAATGTGAATGACATGAACAACCTAACATCTCTTAAGAAAAATAACTCAAATTTTAACAGTATTAACTTACAGATCACAGTGAGCTTACACATATATAAAACATGTAATAACCATCAGAATACTGGTAAAATTACACTGCACTTAAGACATTTCAGATTGTTCATATTCAGTTTGTGGGTTTTTTTTTTATTGTGTGAAATTACAGTTTATTTGAGTGTAAATATAGGTAAATATGAAATATATGAAAATATTTACATTTACAAAGAAAAATATTTGGAGTTGTGAGTATTTAAAGGTTATTAGGATAATATTTCAATGATCAATGATGATAAAATTTTGGTGACTATCTTAAGTGTAACTTTTACACTTCACAAATTCATCCCACGGGCCAGATTAGAGCCTTTGGTGGGCCGCATTTGGCCCCTGGGCCGCATGTTTGACACCACTGCTTTAGGGTATAAATTTGCATGTATTATATATATCCATATTGGAATTGCTCTTCCTGTTATCAGTGGTTTCTTTTTTTTAATTTTTTTTTATCTGTTTCCACTGACATATATAAAAAAAACATTAGGCCTTATCTTATTCTCACTATGTTTTCACTACATTTTCATTTTATTTAGACATTTTATCTCAGAGGGAAATATTGCACTTTAAAGGAAGCTTTCAGCATCACAAATGACTTTACTGTTAACACTTTAAAGTATGTTTTACATGAAAAAACTTAAGTGGGCTAAAAATGCATCTTCACATCAGTTACTTTTACTTGTACGTTTTCTACACTGTTGTATTTCTGCTTTTACTTGAGTTCTTCCTCTACCTTTGGAAATGTATCATATAATAAATAAATAGGTTTATTCACTTTCTAATGCAAGAAATATTATGCACCAAATCTATTGATTGTTTCATTTAATGTAGTTCATTTTGTGTTTTTTTATGCACAAGATGAATCTTAATTATAGTGATGTCCATTTAAACGTTGACATTTAATCAGACTAATGTAAAGCTGTGCTTTTGTTTAGAATCATTTAGAACCGTTTGGAATTTTGGTCTAAAGAGAAACCCAAAAAGAATAAGGTGTTTTTTCCAGTAGTGTCATCCATCTGATCTGAAGGTCCAGTCATTCATAAAATACTATAACCTCACATAATATCTACTGCAAGATGTGCTGCACCTTACATGTATAATATACTTTAAAGAGATGTTTTAGATGTGTGTAAATAAATATCAGTGGAAATCACTTTTACCATCTAATTATCTTGAGCATTTTCCCCTTTAGAGATTACTGACAAGTCTCTCCTTAACTAAATAAAGTCCTGCTGAGTGTAACAACTGTAAAACAAAGATGCCCTATCTACCCAGGGATTAAAATGAATTTGAAATGTAAGATAATTGTAAATTTGAATGAGCTAAATAACTGTACTTTTTGGGGAGTTTAGTCAAACCAAGGCAAACATTATTCTGGTCAAGTCTCAAAATTTGTAAAAATAAATAAATAAGAATGAATTGACATTCAGTCATCAAACTGTACACTGCACCTCTCCATATTGGTACAAAAATGAGTTCAGCAACATTAACTGTCAAAATTTTCTATGTAATTTGTACAATTCACATATTTGGTCTAATTGGAACCTTTGATGGGATGGTTTTGGCCCATGGGTGATAGGGGTGTGTTCAAAATATCGCCGCAGGCCTCTTCACGGTACACGTATCGATACAGAGGCGTCAGTATCGATATTTCACATACAACAAATAATTAGTTTATCAAGTTTGTGAAACGGCATCTGATTTTGCATGTTTTAAGTTTATCAAAGCCATCTTTATTTGTGCACTACAGCCAAGTTCTTAATGCAGTGTTTTACATGAACTACAGTGGAATTGTTGCTTTACAGCAAAATAAAAAATAACATTAGGGTATACGTGTGTCTGTTTTCTTTAAAATGTTTAAAAAAAAAAAAAAAGGCTTAAAATATCAGGGTGTATATCACGTTGAATACCATGTAACAAAATGCACATATATCATGATACGTATCATATCGTGACCCCTGTATCGGGATATGTATCGTATTGCGAGGTTGTTGGCGATACCCAGCCCTACTAACTAGATCCAGAACATTACAAGAAACAAAAAAATGTAACCCTTTATGTACGAATAATATTCTTTTCTTGTATTTTTTCACCTACTTGTTACTTAGACTCGACAGGACTTGGTATAAATGAATATAAATATGACTTTTTTTTCTTTTTAAAATACCGATTTAAATACCGTTGAGGAACCGGTACAGTTTTGTTGGCAATACCCACCCCTAACAGGCAACATGTGTGACACCTCTGATCTAAAGAATAAGTGTGTTAATCAAAGGATTATTAATAGTTTTTTTCCCCCCTTATTATATTGTCTTGGTATTGTAATCGTTTTGTCGTCTGTCCGTCTGTCCGTTCAATGATGTAATTGCATTATCTGAAGAATGCTTGGACATGTCTGCACCAGATTTATACTGCAGATGTATCTTTGCATAGAGCAGACGTTTATTGAAAACAGGTGACCTTGACCTACTTTTTCTAAAAATATGTATGTAATAAGTTTTACACAAAGACAAAGTAATCTAAATTATATGGCAGGAACTTTCAACACAGAACCTTACACTGTTTGGCTGAGGGGGATTAAAAGAATGCAACATGTTTTTCTTTCTTTTTGTAAAGGGGTAGTTACTTCCATCACAGTAGGTGCGGTACTGCACCTTAACACTAGATGGCGCAAACTATTAAAATAAAGAACATGAAGAAGAGGAAGTTATTTTTTTGTTTTTTTTTTTAGAAGAGGAAGTTGAATCTGTTTCCTCTTCTCCAGTTATCCAAATAAAAATCTGCGCAACACAAGGCTGTGAAAGGTAAGTAACAAACCTGCTGAAACAGGTTCATTCAGGCCAAGGATTAACGACTGAATCTGTCATTTACTGACTATAATTAGTTTTGACATTTATTAGTACATGTTTTAAAGTTGTCAGTTAATTCATATGATATATCACTTTAGAAACAATCGACATCTGGTCAAATTATTATTATTATTAAAGAAAAGTGTGTTTTTTTTTTTTTTTTAACTTTTTACTTTGACTATAACACGGTGTGAAAATATACTGCAAGTCCTCCTGTCCATTTTTCCAGAGCACTTTATCACTTCATGCAAAATCTAGCAGTCATTTACATTTTATTCTGTTATAATACGAATAAAATGAGCCTCTTCTTGCTTCTGAGTAAAATTATGACCCAGTAAAGCCTGTAAAGCACAACATCAGGTTGCAGAAACAATTGGAATGTTGAGCCTCATGTCATGTAATTTACCTTGTACCTCCAGTCCCAATGACTCCTAACTTTTAACCCTAATTAACTGATTAAGTTGTGTATCAATTAATTAGTGGCTTTTCTTTTAGATGGAATCTTCAGAGTGAGCTGTGGATTAAAGCCCCTGGACTGACCCTGACCCTTACCTTACTCTTACCTTATTTAGGGAAAGCTTATAATTTGGGTGAATTGGGAATTTTTCCACTTACCCAAACATTGTAAGAATAGTGAATAGTGAATTTCACGTGACCTCAGAACACTGCTCTGGGGGCTACATCCTAAGACAGTGCTCAACAAAACAAGGTGTATTTTAAGATTGAGACTGTAATATTTTACTTGTCTTAGTATTTTTCACCTTCATTTTCTTTGGAATCATTAGCTATTGTTGCCGTTACGTAACTGCTTTATGTGGGAAAGTAATGTGACAATATGCATGCAGCAGCAACTTCAGCTATAGACAGAATATGAACAAATGGAACAGCAGGTGTAAAGGCCTTTTTTTTTCACTAAGTGCATTTACATGCCAGAATAATGATAATAATCAGTGTGCTTTATTCACCCTTGTTATAAATGAAGTTATTTGAATTTAATGGAATTGATAACCAGGTCCTGGGGTTTACATGGCCATTGGAATAATATATATTAAATAATATCCAGTTGTCTTATTGACTGAGGCTCTTAACTGTATAATCCTATTTGAAAAACCTTGAGGTGATAAGGCTCCTGGTTTTTCCTCATAGATCTATAACAGCATACAGACTTTAACACAGTTCCAAAACAATGTTAGGTGAGAGAGGGCTGAACATTAGGCTAAATGATGCTAAACTATTATTGCAGATCATTCATTTACAGACAGGGGCAGTTGTTTGTTCACCTGTTTGACTAGTTTCAGCTACTTCCTGTGCTAAACTATAGTCCAGGCTTGAAATCGGTGGCTGTGAAACAGAGTAGTGGTCACAGCAACAGTTTCATGTTTATAAAGCTACCGTAGCAACTTAATCGAGTAACTAATAGATGATCAAATCACCTGTATGTGAAGTTATCATTATCTTAGCATCTCTGCTAATGTCAGAGGAAAAAAGACAAATTACTGAACTTCATAACCAAACAGGTAATATCCTATAAAGAACTTGTAACTCTAGTCAAGTTTGGAGGCTGGTGTGACAGATCATCTCCCAAATGAAACTGGGGCAGCTGGACGAGGAACTGTGTGAAATCCATTTGTAAATGTTGCTCACTAAGATTGTGGAAGTCAGGATATCCTGTTTGGTGCCAAAATGGAGGTTGTCTGATGTCATGTGCACAGGGGGTCTCAGTGATGACCCGTCAGGTTTTAACGAATTAAAGTTTATGTATAGAATTAATATTAAAATGGGTCTAAATCTCTTATTGTTCTCTAATTTTTCAGCAGTTATTATTATTTTTTTGTATTATGTAGTGTTGGGTATTGAAAGGGTTTCATTGGATACCGGTGCGGCACTGTGTTCCACAGATAGCGTACCAATAGCGTAAGACAGACTTGTGTTTTCAGGCATGCTGAAGCCTCTGCATCCTTCTGTGTGAAGTGGAACTACTCTGTCGAACCTTTAGCCTTTTACATCTCTTCAACAAGTGCGTGACTCGACTGTTGCCAGAGGGACTTTATGGTTTCCTGCTGCACGTGCACACTAATGTAACGGTTCCATAGGCCTACTTGTATCGAGTTTCGGTACTAACCCTAGTGTTATGATGGTTTGTGCATAGAACTTTACATTAGTTCTGTTTCAACATTAGTTTTGGTGTGTCACTGTTGGACACGCCCCCTGCACTGTTCCCACTTCCCAGAAGCTTTATTTACACTGTGCCAGCCTTGGCTGGAAGACAGCTGTGACGTATGGACCCTAAAGGCGGGGCCTCTTCCTCATATAGATGGTATTCACTTGACATCACTACTCTGGGACCCCGCCCCAATCGCCATATTGAGGCATCAAACAGCACCTGCTGCTTATCTGTTGACCTATATCTGACGACGTACATTCCCTAACTCTATCAGGTGCATTATCAACAGGGAGTGTACAATATTATTCAGACAAATTAAATAAATATGGTACGTTGTACGAAATGATCATGACAAATCCCTGTATGTCTGCTTGGCTCAGAGTTTTTCCTGTTTATCCTGGCTATGAACAAAGAATTAGAAATCTTACATGCACTTGTATAACTATTGTTACGATGATGTTTACATTAATTAGTTTAGAAGAAGATATTACCTTAATAATAATCTATGGTAAAAAAAAAGTCATTATTGGTTCAAACAAAACACTTACATTTTAGTTTGAAATATACAAATGATCTAAACTGTGACACATGGAATCCTCCTAAGACTGACACAGACAAATGATCTCTTTGTTGCAAACATCTACATATTTCTTGTATTGTCTGACAAATGACCTGCTCCTCTGAACGGCACAAGTGTTAACCATTGTCCTTCTGTGCAGTGGAGCGACCATGGGTCACAGTTTGAACAAAGTATACATCCAAAGGCAAGCAGAGTCAACTATACATTTGTTTGCCCCACCACATGGTCCAGACTGACCGAGTGTCCTGGATGTGTGACCTCACTGAACACCATCTATAAGACCCTGATGAAACGTAACTACTTAAGTCAGAGGCTTGTGAAGTAAAAGACCTAAGTATAGACTCTTAGAATCGTCCAAATCATGTAAACTTGTCACTTAACTTTATTAAATGTTATTTCTGTCTCC
>JAPSES010121372.1:0-16463 GCA_029822895.1 Maxillicosta whitleyi
TAATGTAATGATGAAGTAATGGTACTAATGTAATGATGAAGTAAGGATACTAATGTAATGATGAAGTAATGGTACTAATGTAATGATGAAGTAATGGTACTAATGTAATGATGAAGTAACGATACTAATGTAATGATGAAGTAATGGTACTAATGTAAAGAATGATGTTCAAAGGGATCCTGTAGACGTGGACAGGGGTCTGCATCAGCACTTATATTGTTCTAATGTTCTAAAAGAAAGCTTCCTTTCATCTGACATGTTTTTCTTGTATTCTTTTTTTCCCCCATTTTTTGCAACTTACAGGTGAAGAACCAAATATAATAACTTTATTGACCTTCATTTTCTACATAATACGTTTTTGTTTTTTTTGCAAAAGTAATAAAATCTTGTTATATCCTCCAATAACATAATGAGATTGAAATTTAGAATTTCACAGTATTTCTCTGAGTGAACTGTAAAGGGTTAATGGGACAGTGGGATTTAAGTCCTGACACTGAAGCTCACAGGAGTCACATCTGAAAGAAAACAAAAATGTGTAGATTTGATTTAATGGTAGTCAGTGTTTAAGAACAGCAGCAATTTTAAAAGAAACGTTTGAACTATTTCCCAGAGCGTCTTTCCACTCTAGTGACGGCATCATCTGCTCTAAACACACCATGGTGACACAGTTTTCTTTGAATAATTACTTCACGCATCATTATACTGAGTTAGAAATATTGACCTAGCTAGTAGGGTTATGTATGAAACAGCATCAGAAACTATACTAGACGACTGGGAGGAGTGTCTGTAACATGAGTGTCATATGAATAAAGTTCAGTTTGTATCGAACAGATAATAGAAAGGATAGAAGGTGAGATTGGATTATTATTGTTTTAATTATGAGGAAGTATTTTTCAGCTTTTTCTTCTTGCCTTTGTGGTGTGTAAAAGCTTGAAGTCCGAACACTATGTTCAAAATTATGAGAAAAACATAAAAGTGAACCTACAAATATAGATATCAACGTACCCACTGAGTACAGGTAGGGCTTGACATTGGCCAGAGTCCAATCATCCGGGACTAGTCAAAAATCTTCCCGAACAAGCAGACTTGTCCAGAAGCTTGTCCGAACAGACAAGTGATTTTTTTTAGAGCGACCATTATTGCTCATTTTGTAAAATAAAGACATTGTATACCATTTCTCTGGATAATAAAATAAAAAATCAAGGTAGCAAACCTCTTTATTTTGCTTCCGAGGTAAGTATTTTTAGAATCAACCGGCGGCATAAGTGAGTGACGGAAGGAGCACTCGCGGCTGGTCAACCTACCCATTATATCTCAATGCTGTAATAGTGATTGTGTGGTTTAGTGGTTTGTGCTGCTGCCATGGGTGCAAAAGATCACTGATTCAAGTCCCAGGTGATCCCATTGTCACACCCAATATCTGACATTTTTTTATTTATAATTTAGTGGTGAGGCATGTTAATAAAAGTTCTATGATAGTTGTGTATGTCTATAACACATGGTCAGTTGTTTTACAGGCATATCTTTAAAATATGTACATGATTTAAGAGTGAGATGTAGTTGAAGGAGCTTAAAGACAGACTTCAGACATGATGAAAACAATAGTCAAACATTCATGCATTTATTACACTACAGTAATATTTAGAATTATTATGATACAAATAGGATAAAAAATGTGTGATCACTTTGAAAATCTAAATGTTTCACTTATCAGTTCTATAGCCAGAGTTTTTCTGAGTGTCTGTAACAGAACTGAAAGCATTAAAATACATATTACATTAAAGTGACACTTTTTCTATGTTAATAATTGAGTTTAAATAAAAAATAATGTAAAATTCGGACAAGTAGTTCTGGTTTCGGACAAGTGAAAGCTGACAGACACTTGTCTGATAGACAAGTGGTTGAAAATTTAAATGTCAAGCCCTGACAGGAACATCAGACATCTGGTGAAGTCCTTATCATGTCAATCATTTTTCATGTTAAAGCATAAAGAAATAACTCTTTAAGTGCTAAAGTCACAATATTACAAAACATAATATAATTGAATGAAACAGACCTCAGAACACTCCAGAACACGCGTTACCACCTCCCGTCAGTAGATGGCAAACATGTGCCCCTTTGAAATGAAGAAGAAAATCCAGTTTGGAAGGTGTGGTCCTGAGGGGTTTAGTTAAATAAAGTTTATTACCCCACCCTCTGAAGGTCAGGTAAGGGGTTTCTTTTGGTTTGTTTTGCATGTTTGTTTGTTGACACTTCATATAGTTTAGTTTATAGTACACTAATTCAAACCAAATTTGGTTCATAGAGTGCCAGTAACCCAGAAAACATTTCATAAAATTTTTGGGAAAAGTAGGTTAGTTAGTAGGGTAAAGTTCACGTTTTTTGATTTTTTTTTATGATTTTATTATTTTTTCTTTTAATCTTCCCATTTGCTTATAATGGGCGAAAGATGTGCAAGGGGCGGGGTTTGTTGTGCCTAGCAAGACTTGTTTAATTTTAGTTTTGATAGATAAGGACAGATGTGGCTATTCTGCTGCTTGGCTAAAAAAAAAAAAAGGTACTAAAACATACCGCATTTTATTTTCTACTAATGTTGAAGTTCACAAAAAACAAAAACACATTAAAAAAAAAACTTCAGCGTAAAAGATGTTTAATATTCATTATTATTAAAAGTTATGCAATCCAATATGGCTGCTGCCATGTGACATCACAATATGCAAATTAGAGTCAAGTACATTTACTCCCGACATATACATCAGGGACATACCCAGTGTTTTTCACACGTCTAACCACTTCCAAGATACGGCTTTTTGAAATCTTGATATCAAAATAAAAAAAAAAAAGTCTTTGATCAGAAATAAATGAGAAAAAGTTTGCAACATTCTTCAATTTCCCTATTTTGTTGTTTGATTTGTGTGGTTTCTCTAATCAGTGGGAAGTACACACTGATTTGTACGAAGAAGAACTAAAAGTTTGACAGTTTTTTTTCTTTGCTGATAATATTTGTTGTTTTATGCTTTGGAGATAAAATAAACTTAATTTCATGAAATGTTTTAGATTAATTAAATTACATTAGATAGAATTTAATTGATCCTTTGAGCAGGTTCCAACAGCAGCACAACATTGAATATACACACAAGAAACACCAGAAGAAAGAAGCAAAAAAAACCCAATAATTACAAAAAGGAGTAGTAAACATTTGCAAACAGACACTAATAATAAAAATAAATAAATAAATAAATAAAAAATAAAGTAATAAAAACGACAAGTAGCAAAATCATATTATATTATATTATAAACAAGTGCATTGCGAGTTCAAAGGTTTAAGCAGATATAAATATTTTATATCAGTACTTTATTGCTCCCAAACTTTAAAAAAAAAAAAAGTTTCTTTCCTGCCATGAAGTTTGTACCTTTGCTACATCTGCAGAATTTCCGCACTGCTTCATCCATCAGTGTCTCATTTGAGGCAGAATTGAACAGGTCCTGGCCTGCATGTCCCCATTGAGCCTTGTCCAATTTAGATGTTGTCTCAACATATTCTAGCAATTATTGAGTGACAGCCAAGACGTGAGTGGAGACACAATGACTGAGTGGATGACTAATTAGCTAATGAAGCAAATATCCACAAAGACAGCCCCCC
Organism: Maxillicosta whitleyi; assembly: GCA_029822895.1. Classification (NCBI taxonomy): domain Eukaryota; kingdom Metazoa; phylum Chordata; class Actinopteri; order Perciformes; family Neosebastidae; genus Maxillicosta; species Maxillicosta whitleyi. The sequence continues at coordinate 3,644 of JAPSES010121372.1, forward strand.
TGTGTGTTTTTGGGAGTGTTGGCGGGCGTCGGATCGGGCACCCCTAAATCTTGGCGTGACGCGGAATCTGCATAATAGCTGCAAGTGTCAGCCAGCTGAAGTGTTGAGACCCAGTGAAGTGGAGTGAGCTGAGCCAAAGTGAACACAGTCGGGCTTAACAGAACACAGCCCACTTACAGATCTTGGGTAAATCTTAATATTCTGACGACTCTGTGGCGATATGTGGTTTATACATAGAAATGTACAATGTCCAAATGCACAGAAATGTCATGTAAATAAATTTGTCACTACCTGCTATTTTTTATAGAATATTTATACTGCACTTTACTGCTACACTGCTGCTGAATCTGTGAATATCTATCTATCTATCTATCTATCTATCTATCTATCTATCTATCTATCTATCTATCTATGTGATTCCACTTTATTAGCAGCTTTCTCGTAACATTGCGCCAACAACATAACATTCTTTTTTAACATCTTCTCTCTGGCCCTTAAATAAATTAGGGGGGAAAAAAAGATGTGGAAAAATAAATAAATAAAGAACAACCGGCAATTCCACTTTTTTTTTCCTCCATTACCTAAATACACAACATGTTTTATTACTATCAAATACTCATAAAATTAATTTTTTTGAAACTTTTTTTAACACATGAAATAAAGTTGTCAGTTTGAACCTACATAATATGGTCATTTTTCAAAATAAAAAAAAAATTCAAAATAAAAGATTGTTCCGATTTCTAATACATACAACAGAAATAATTTGTTATTTCTTGGGTGGGTGGCTGGGGACCACTGATCTAGAATACTGACGTACACTAAACATAGAAATGTGTCATTTTAAGGAAAGAAAAACACAATTTTCAGTTTCATGTGAATATATGTTAATCAAATTAAAACTTCTGCGATTAAATCCCGCTAAATGTTACAAAACTACATCTGTAAATCAATCCTAATGCAACGGTACGCTACAGAAAACTACGCAGCTATTGTTAGTGTTTTTTAATTCCAGTGCAGCCTGAGGCAGTGTACTCTGTGTAGACTGGGCTTCAAACGTTCACTACCATCAGGCATCAGGGCAGACATCTGCATGTTAATCCTCCTCGTCCATATGTGATACATGCTTTATGTCAGTGGTCCTGTTATGTAAGACCCCCTGCACTTGCTGCTCACACCACAAACATAATGTGTGCATACCAAATGTACAGCATCATGTTTTGATGTGTTTAACTTCAGCTTTAATCTTCAGTTTTAAAGCTCCTGAGGACAAACACTGGTCATCCACTTACATGTACGTGTTTTTACACATGCAGATATAGAACATTCATGTAAAACCGTAAAATATCAAATTTACATTAAAAACTGTTACACTTTCATGTCCTGTTTTGTTGCGTTTCAGCTCCTGAGGTTACTGTCTGTTTCTTTAGCAGGTGAAAGCATCAGTCTGTGTTCACAGCTGCTAAATTGTGTGCAGTTCTATTACTTTAAAGGTCGGGGTTGTTAGAGCTGTGGGTTGCCTGTTTGGAATGAAAGGATGGGATGAAAAAAAAAACTCAGTAGAAAATGGGAAAGAAAAGTAATAAAGTTACAAAGGCAGCTTTAAATTAATACAAAATATTTTGCACAAAGCACACAAATGCCAACATCAGCCATCTTTGTACAAATAAATGTGTAAAATGTAAATGAATGTGTGACTGAGGGGACAAAGTGATGGATACAATTATTGGATATGGTGTGAATTATTCAGATGAATGAGGAATAGTTACTGCCACGGGTGAATGCAAGTGATTTTAGGTTTTTCAGGATATTATAACATAAAATACAGCTGAACAAAGCAGCAGAGAAGAGTCTGGGTCATGTTGAGAACATGCATGTAAACGCGTGAATCTGAATGAATCTGGTACAAACAGGACATGGGGTTAAAATGAATGAAACCACATGTAGAGTAATGTAATGAAGCAATTTTGGAAGCACTTTGGGTCTATTTTAAAAAAAATAAATACTTATTGAGATAAAAAGGAAATAATTTTTCAAATCAAACATATCTGCATGTAACACAGTAAAAAAAGACATGAAAATTACACAGTACTATTTAATATATTTTTAGTCTCACACAGGTACATTTTGGGAATTGAGCTCGTTATTCAAGGCACAGTGAATTTTCATAAAAATGACAGCTGTTGAAAAAACACTCACGATTAATTTGTGTTTAAATGAGCAGGTTCTGCATGTAACACCAGTGGACACGATGGGTTACACATGAAACTTGGAATGAGACTGTGAATTTGTGGAAAAACCCACATTAAAAATTATTATTATAAGAAATTATTATTATTTATAGCAGTATATAAGACCATTTACATCCATGTGGTCCAGATCAAACACACTGACACCTGGGTAGCTTTTCATGTCCTAATTTTGGTCATATTTTTGGCCCCATTATTTTGTTGAAAACGGATTGTACGTCCTGGGGGGGGTATGTCAAAATATAGCTTTTATTAAAAAAACCTGGCTAAGTGCCAGGTACCAAAATGAACCAAGTTACACTGAAGCACCTAAATAGTGATAGTATGTTTAATGGCAATCACTGACGACTGGGTGTAAAGTGTAGCTCAAATTATTTTTATGCTGTTTCCCTTAGATTTAACTGTATGATGTTTATGAAAATCCTAAATCCTTTCTTTTTAATTATTTTTCTGAGGATAAACTGAAAATCCAGAATGGTAGCCAGATGTATTTGTATTTACATTGGCTGATATTGGAACCTCAATTTACTGAAGATCAGTAAAATTCTACCAAATCTAATCTAATCTGGTTGATGATAGATTTGTCATGTCAGATTTTTGGGCTTTCTCAAGATAAACATGCCATCAGTGATCAACTTGCGCCTCAGAAATACCCCAAACATCACGATGTTGCTAATATTTCCAGAGTGTTTGACTGTTCCATGAATGTTAGCATGGATAGAGCCCTCTGCCTGAAATGACAACTCTTGGCGTCTCCTCAGTTCAACATCCTTCTGGTTGCGTTGATACGTTTTTGTTTTTTTTTTTTTACTGTACACAGCCCACACTCATTTAGAGAATCCCCCCAGTGTAGGGGTCACACATGCATTATGTCATCATGTCATCCAAGTGTCAGACACTGGAACAAGAGTTGCCCCTTTTACATAGCGTTACGGAATCATGATCCCACCTTTATCAGGACTTTGTTACTGAGGTACAGAGGTGGGAACAAATGATCCACCATTTTGTTTACACAGACGTCATTCCGGAATATTGGTTGAAATATTCCCATTAACTACAGTGATGTGGGAAAGGGGGCTGTGGTTTCACCAGACGTTTTTGGTTAAATGCAGTGAAACTTTTTTCTGCATTCTCAACATAAGGTTGAGGATTACTATTGCAACAACACATCATCAGTAGGGTAAAACTAACCTGTCTCACAACGGTTTTCACTACAATATCTCGGGGTATGCAGGTATAGAAATTACCTCGGGGACTTTGACGCCCCTGCCTTGCACAGTTGTAAAACCGCTGCCTTGTGGTGCAGGTTCTCGTTAGAACCAAAGGCTAAGGGAGCAAACCTTAACAGAAAAACATGCCACCGTGACAGCATAGAGGGCGATGATGAAATAGAAACTTCCAGCATTCCTCCAGTCACTGCAGGGACTAGTGGACACACCTGTCCTGGCCTGTCCTCGCTGGTGTGAGTCTGCTGCTAGTTCCCTGAGAGAGTGTCGCTAGTAACTTACAAAAGCTACCGATACTTAACTACTTTGCAAGCAGTCTTTTCAGCATTCTCAACATAAGGTCCAGAGATTTGGTTTTAATAAACTAAACCATCTGCTGTTGCGTAACTAGTATTATTTATGTTAATTTGTACTGTTGTTGGTTATTACATTTTGTTCATGTTTTCCTCTCCTTTAGCAGGTGTTATTTACTTCATGTCATCGTAATGTCTTTCTTTGTCCAGTCTACACAGTTATGGCCGACAGGAGCTTTCGCCCAGGGAGTAAATCACTCTAGGAACGCCACTGGTGTGACCTATCGTACTGGAACTCTGGATCAATGTCTCATTAAAATGTGTTAGTTTGAGGTCAGCTACTGTAAAGTGAAAAATTCAAACAGGAAATCAAGGCAATGCATCCTCACCCTCTCTCCTTTAACTCTAACATGGCCTTTACATCATATCGCATGTTTCTGTGCATTTTTTCATCAGCAGTTAATGGATGAATCAATGAACTAAATTCTCCACTTCTACATAATCACGAAGTATGGATTCCCACGCTAATTAGCATAATCACATTACCATTATATTAAAGGTGTCCTGTGGAGGTTTATAGGGTAATGTTTTACAAGTCGCTGCCCATTAGTATCCTCATTGTTCTCCACTGCAAGAACACAAATTCAGATCCATTCCATGAACCTGAGCAGGATCTTACCAGTCATTGCACACTTTTTTTATGGATGAGTGGAAACAATGGACAGAAAATTTAGCACCATTCCCAGAAAGGCTGACAAGGGCACTGCGACCAAGTTAACATGGACACGGAAAGTTTTTATATGAGAGAAGAAATATGCTTTCAACATTTTTATTAGACCTTAAGGATACACACAAGGCCACTGGATGGTTCTACTCTAAACACAACGTTTACCGGAGAGTACCTTGAGGTCTTATTAGCATGTACACTATGTATCTAGTATTCTTAAGTTGTTGTACAAGAGGCTTGGGATTGTATATAGAACAGAGACCTGCACAGATTCGGGTAAAAAATTATGAAACGGGTGAAAAATATTGCTGTGTCGGATGTCGGCTTGGGTTGGAAGAACCAGAGCGGGTCTAATCTGCGGTTTACAAAACGCCTACAAAAAAAACCAAAAAATATTAATATTAAAGTCTATGTTGAAGTGAAATGTTTTCTTTTCCAAGATAAAAAGTAAAATCAGATATATGATTTTGTCTGCATAGGAATTCATCACAGGTGTGGTTTGGGTGTTGGTGATCTGTATATCTGTGCCTGTGTGTTTTTGCTGCATCTGCCTGCTCTGTCACTCCTGTGCCCCGCCCCATGACCCAATTACTGATCACGGCCACCTGATTGGGACAGGTGATTCCAATCAGGTGGCCTCTATATATACTCAGCTCAGATCACACTCAAATCACCTGATTGTATTTGTTCCGTCACTACTTTCCAGCATATACCTGTTTGTTCTCCTGTGCTTTGTTTCCCGGACCTGTATCTGCCTGCTGCCCGTCCCGACCTCTGCCTGTTTGACTTCCCTGTTGGATTTCCCCTCTGGTATCGACCCATCACTCGTCTCATCGTCTACCTGCTTGCCTCCTCCCAAACGACCCTCGCCTGGCTCTGACTACGTCTCCATTTGCTGCATCGTCTACGGACCGCTGTGGACCGTCAATTCTGTCAGTATCTTCTCTGTTGAGTTCAAGGACTATTGGATTTTTGAACTGTGCCTCATTTCGAAGAATAAACTGTATTTTTGTATTGAACTCTGTCTGGTCTCGCATTTGGGTTCGGTTCTCTGAAACCATGTCAGTTGGGTCTATTTATAGTGGTTCGGCTCAGGTGCAGAACCAAAATTTAAATTCTGTCGGTTAACGGTTCGGGATGAAGTATGACAGGTTTGGGTGGGTGTGGTTTGTGAAAATTTGACCTGTGCACGACTCTGATATACAGATATTCATAACCAATATCTTAAATATACTCTGGGCCTTTAATCAATGAATGAGATGTTGCTTTACATTTCCTATATTGTTTGTATCAGATTTGAATTTGTTCATATTTTTATGATGATTCGTATTTTTATTATACTTAGCGGCTGGATAGCTTAGTGGTTTACACCGCTCACTTTGGTGCAGGAGGTTGCCAGGTCAAATCCCCGGTGGGCCCTTGGGTAAGGCCCTTTGGATAAAAGCGTCAGCCAAATCTAACGTAATATAATCTACTTATCCTCCTTTGCATCTTGTGTCACTGTTTTACTTATTTTCCCCTTGTTCTATGATTGGTGTACAGCATTTTGGCCCCAACTGTAAAGGTTTTTAAGTCAGTGTTAAAACTCTGTTCTGTGTTCTGGTCTTATACAGATCAGCTCCTCCTTTTTCTTTTCTGTTTGAGCTTTGTTTGCAACTGAAGGTGAAGACAAACCAAATGACCACCAGAACAGGTAGCCAGACTGATCAGTTGGTTCCCGTCTCCCCACCACAGTCAAAAAAATACAGAGAACACACCAAATCGACTACCGACTTGAGGGCACATTCTGCGCTTGTGTGAGACATAATGTCTCCATCACAGCAGGCAGCACTAATCTGTATTGTGAAATTGTAAACTGGAAATGATGGAACATCTCTCTGGACCAAAACGCAGACATTGCTGTTGTCAATCACTGTTGTCAGCAGCGAGTGTTGGGTAGTTAAAAACCATTGTTATTGTTGTGCTTGTTGAATGGATGGCTAGTAATAAGAAGATACTGGTTCTGTCAGGTCTTGGGCTTGTTCTTATGGAAGAAGAAAGATTCCAGTCTTTGCGTTCACTGATTCGCTAGTCAAGGCCTATCCCTTTACCAATGAGATTGGTCCAACTGAACGACTGGACAATAGCCAATTCCACGTATTGAATCAGCTGAAAAAAACAACAATGGCATTAACAATGACCGATCATACGAAACAAACACGTCAGCAACCGTGTCAGACTTCCGAAATTTGGGTTGGTGTGTTTTGGCCTTAAAACAGGCATGGAGATACATTCATGACAACGTGGAAATTTTAAAGATAGGGTACGAGATTTTTTGAAACAACCCTTAGCAAGCTATATTTTGAAAAGAAACACGCCTGCCCTTGCCTTGTTTTGACACCCCCAGCCCTCCGCGTCTCCACCCCCCTCACCCCCGCCCGCAAAGTACATGAATGTGCATGCTCCCGAGCAGTTGTCATTTCGAGCATTTCAACTAGTTCTACAGTTAGCAGTTAGCACAGGAGGAGAGCTCATTAGGTGTGCCTTGGACATTCGAAATTACTCTAGCGGCTATATTGTGAATATAGGCAAGATCATTTGATTTTCGGTCAGCACAGGGCTTGAGTCTGATTGATGTATCAGTAGCCAATCATTTTGAGGTGGTAATCTCCATAGGATTGGCTGGCGTTTTTTCCTTAATTTTACACTGTAGACTGGATTAAAATATTTCGTTTTTGGGTCAAACCTTCTATTGTACTACTTGCAATATGGGTGTGAGGAGCTTATCAAGCAATATGATAAAAAATACTTCTCAAAAACATCTTGTACTGAGCCTTTAAGTCTGGACAGAATCCTATGTTTAAAGGACCACAAAGACTGTTTAAAACAGGAACATTTGTTTAGATTTTTTATTGTTCTGTGTTTAAATATGTAATACTACAACTACGATTTCACAACGTGTATAAAAACCTCTCCATATTTACAGCTTTCAGGGATTATTAGATTATATAGCATGATAGATGATGAAATTAATACAAAAACCACAGGAAGGGATGCTAAAAAAAATTTTTAAAAATTGTTTTTGTCATATCACCCAGTCTGAATTGACCACTATGTTTCATGTATCTGTATATTATTCATGAGGCTGTACATTTGTATATCATATACTAGATAAATAGACATGAAAATAGGGATGTGTGACACCTTACATGGTTTTGGTTGCTACATAATTGTTTTATCCACTTCATAAAATATAGAAATATACATGCTGAAACTGTTTTTGGTCTATACAACCCAGCTCTAATTAATATGCAGCCAATACTTCCCTCATTTAAAATGCATCTGTCTCATGAAAAGCACCGAAAGATGCAGCGGTAATGTATTTCAAACACAATGCTGTTTCTTTCAGGCAGTGATTTGAAAAATATATATTTAATTTGCTCTTTTTTTTTTCTCCAAAGTGAATTCAACCATGCAATTCAACGCAGCTGAGCTTCTACATGACAAGGCTTAATGCCAAACACCTTGTCTTTGAATTTCAGATGGGAGTCGGGGGAATCTGACTTGCATATGTGAACCTCCCAAATGTCACACTGCAAAAAGTGACAATATCAACACTGCAAAAAAAAAAAAAAAATTAAAAAGAAACACCACATTCGAAATCCTTGATGACTTCGTTTGACTTCAATGTTTACTTTGATGCTCTTTAAGACAAATATCTGAATTTGAGTCCTACTTTACCCATTTCACAGTGATCATGACAATAGTTTAATTTTGGGCTCCAGACTAACTTTTTGAACTGGTTGCACTGGTGCGCCTAACTTTTTTTTTTAGGTGCACCAGCCCAAAAGTTAGGTGCACCAATTTTTTTTTTCAACTCTATCACATACGACATTTAACACTGGCGTTTCACAGTTGTTGTTTTTTTATTTCTGTAAAATACATTGAGAACAAATAACTTGAAAATCATTTGGCAAACAAACAGTCATCATTAAGAAAGCACAAATAAAACAACAAGGCAAAGTTAACACTCCTCTCTAATAGTCATAGACACAGAGCTGCCAATGCACATCCTTTTGCCGTGTGACAAATGATTTCACCTGTCTTCACATGCACTCACGCCGCACATACATTTCCACTTAAAAAAAAATCTGATTCGGGCACAGACGTTTGGCCTGCGTTCATTCCTCTGTAAACTCTGCGACGATAGATGGCGCTGAGAAGCACCATTGTAACCCACCCCAGTATTCACTGCATTTCTTACCCCCATTCATAGATAGGCGCCGCACGGGTGGGCGGGCCCATAGCAACGGAGTGCGCAAGTGCATCCACCATGTTTGGAATGGAGCCACCGCCCGGCAGATCAATGCCAGTGAGTTGCCATAACTTTAATAAATGGTCTTTCTACAAAGTTAAAGACGTTGCCTTTATCCTCCTCTTTACAGACACATCCGAACGTATTTAAGGGACAGATGGTCAAGGGAAAATACTTCTATTTGTTTGCTGCGATAGTTACAGCCTTTGTTTATCGCTCCTTGTAGGTTTAAATGAAATACATTATTTTGCGACGAATCGCTATTTGTCATATGTAAAACAGAACTGGACAAGAGTGGGAGGCCGTGGCGCTTCGTGACTCGTAACATTTAATGATGCTTTATTATCTTGAGCTTCCATTTACTCAACGATGTCGCTGTCTAATTGTATTAGTCAGTTTGTTGCTGAATCATAGCAAAGCGAAGCGTAGCCTGTGCACCACTGCACTCTGCAGTATGCACAACAGTCTGCGCACTGCTGGAAACAGGTCTGGCAACGTTCCATCCCATTGTTTTAAAGGCGGGTAGCCTACTCAAGCGGCCGAATGTTGATGTTTTGATCTACGGACGTTTTAAAATGGAAAGGTTAGTGTTGCGTCCCCCACGCCCACCTCTCCCTCAGACAGCTGGTCGCACCGGTGTGACCAAAGATTTTTTTAAGGCGCACCACTCCGAAATTAAGGCGCATGTGTGACCAACTTGGTCGCACTCTGGAGCCCTGTAATTCAATTCTATTTTATTTGTAGAGCCCTATATCACAACAAGGTTGGCTCACAGGGCTTTACGGGGGGTGAACAACAGTCAAACAAAAACAGGGGTCGAATATACAGTAGATGAGTGAAATTAATGAATATCCTGGGCATCCCACGTCCTTAGACCCTCCATCTCGGCAGGAAAAACTCCAAAAACCCAGTGGGAAAAGAGAAACTTCAAGGAGAACCACAGTGAAAGGAGAGATCCACTCCCATGGACGGACACTATAGAACAGGGGTGTCAAACATGTGGCCCAAAGGCGGCCCGCCAAAGGTTCCAATCTGGCCCGTGGGATGAATTTCTGAATTTGTGAAGATAGTCACAAAAATTTTAGTTCAGGTTCCATGCACAGATCAGTAAAATATTATCTTAATAACCTTTAAATACTCACAACTCCAAATGTTTCTCTTAGTAAATGTAAATATTTTCATGTAATTTTCCTGTATTTACTGTCAAATAAACTGTAATTTCACAAAAAAGTAAATAACCTGAATATGAACAACCTTAAATGTCTTAAGGGAAGTGTAATTTTACCAGTATTCTGCCTGTTATTAAATGTTTTATGTATTTTTAGACTCACTGATCTGTACGTTCACATTGTTAAAATTGGACTTTTTTTCTAAAGAAATTTTAGGTTGTTCGTGTCATTCACATTGTTTTAAAAATGTTTATAGATGTAAACATTTTTATCATGTAAGGAAAGATTGGAGTTGACATTATTTATATATAATTATGTTATTATCTTAGTGGTCCGGCCCACTTCAGACCAAATTTAGATGAATTTGGCTCCTGAACTGAAATGAATTTGACACCCCAGGACTGATGGACGCCCATAGTTTTAATTTTTTCTCTCTAATCTTTTGCTACTGAATTAAAATAAAAGTTCAACTAGAGATCTTCATGTGTCTGTGACATTTTGTGGATTACATATCAAAAAAGAAATGTTCTACATTTATATTTCACTATTAAGGTTATATAAATTTGCAGAGGCTCAATAACAGTCAGCCAGTGAGCGTCCCTGTTGCCATAGTGATTACGTTCAGCTTCAGTATACGTACATTTGATTGAAGCCAAGTTATCAGTCCTGAAGTTTTAACCCTATGAGAAAATTGACTTTTGGTGTAAGAGTTGGCATGATGAATCTGTCATATGTCGTGTAAGAACAGACGTTTTTCTCATTAACAGACACAAACTGCAGCTGTTGGTTTGATAACATATTTTCTGATGATCTAATGGCAGATTTGTCTGGGAAATACTGTTTGCAGTTTTACAAATACTATCATTAATGTTTTCTGCTCTTAAGGAGTTGATCAATTCAATGTAAAACTAAAGGTTAAGATACAGACAAACAGTAACTTGTTTACAAATAAACAACAGAGACATTGCTGTTAATATTTAAACTGCTATTATCTGATTGAATTAGGTTGATTTTTTTTTTTTTTTTTTAGTGGGTGCAGTTCTTGTGGATTTTAAGGCTGGCTCACATGCACATTTTTAGGTTAGAGGTTAATTTGTGTTGTTTTATTCCCTGCATTGCAAAGTTAACATCACGGTCCATATTTATCTCAAACTATAATTAACTCATTAGTGACGCAGACAATGCTTAACTATTAACCCATAAAGACTTAAACAGCCACAGACTAAAACCATCTAAACTGTTTAATACCTGTTGATCCAATAATCCTATCAATACATGTAAATAATTGGTGTAAAATACAGTTTATCATCTTTTCATAGTCACCAGATATGACCCATTTGGACGTTCAGAGGCTCCGTAGTGAACCTAGAAACACCGTCATCTTCTACAACATTTGATTCACCAGTAAAACCCATGGAGTTGGATCAATGACAGGGGATGAACACGCTTAGTTTATGTTTAGTTAATGATATATTTTGTTGAAAAAGTAACATTTTCTTCATTTTTCTCTGTTTCTGACATTATGACAAACTTTAATCTGAGTTTTTATGAACGCCTACATGATCATAAATTTTTTTAAAAAATTGGGAAAATACTAGATTTTCATTGAAAAAACACATAACGCAGAAGAAGAATTAATGGTGAGAAATAATTTAAAGAAGGTTGAAAAGAAACTGCCACAAAAGTAGCACTGGGTTTTTGAGTTAAAGCTGTGTATGATTATCAACACCAATATTTCATCAATTTGTAAAACCAGAGTCATAGCCTAAGTACCACAAATCCGTAAGTCTTTCTGTGATCCTAAATCTCTTCCCTCAGAACAATTTTGAAGTGTACTCCACTATAAACAGCCTATTTTTACAAACAGCGGTAGGTCAGTCAGGCATTTTTGGAAATTTTACGGATTCATGATATTTAGACAGATTTGATAAATGGTGATGAAAGTCATATGTAGCTTTAATTTTCCAAAGGGAGTTGAGAAAAATAGACTATGGCCGACCGCCAACATCTGCATCATTAGTGAGAAACACTGATGTGTATTCATTGCATTCTTAGGACCACTGCCACACATATAGTTAATCTCTGTAAAACCACATTTTCACCCCTGCTAAGTCTGTTTGGCAATAAACCCTGCTGTCGTTGATGATAACATGATCCACAACCTCAACACATACACTGAACACTCCAATACAAACAGCGCTCATACGGCCTCAAGGCACCTATCAATCTCAAACGGCGCACATACATCTCTGTGATAGTATTAGTATCTTTTCATATTTCCATTTCAGAGCCCATCGGGGCCTCATTGAAGCTTCAATCATTAAAGCTCAGCTATATCGCAGAGAAATAAAAAGGGTTTATTTTATTGCAGTAGTTGCCATACAGACAGTTCAGTTTATGATCCATTCACCCCTGAAAGTATTCTCTGCCTTCAAAATCACTTTTACAGACTCACTGGTGTCCACATTTTCCTGTCACAAACAACAACACTTGTGAGTATAATAAATCACTGTAACAGAACACGTCACAGATTAGAAATAAATGTTTCTCTGATACAAATCCAAATACAGTGTGAAACAGTGCATTGTTTTTTTAATTCCAAATTTGACATTTTATGAAAATGGTGTTTTTTCTTCCATGATATGTCTCCATAATGCATCTTCATAAGGTCTCTCCATCCATTGATCATTACATTAATAACTAGAAAAGCCCTCAGAGAGCACAAGAACTGCACCCAATATGGAAAAATCAACCTAATTCGATCAGATAATAGCAGTTTAAATACTACAAAAGCACTCAGAGAGCGCAAACCTCCACCAAGCAGCACAGTTCCCCCACATATTGTGACTGACACCCCGCAATATT
>JAPSES010121381.1:0-16462 GCA_029822895.1 Maxillicosta whitleyi
CTTCTACAACATTGATTCACCAGTAAAACCCATGGAGTTGGATCAATGACAGTGGATGGAAACACTGGATTTATGTTCACATACTGTTCAGTTATTATATATTTGCTAATAAAGCCACTTTTTTTTTCAGTTTTCTCTATTTGTGATAAAATAACCCTTAACTTTATCTTTAATTGCTTTTTTGTACATCAACATGATCAGTAAATTAAATATAAGATATATATATATGATTATCACCCCCCAATATTAAATTGAATGGTGATAAAACACTTCAGAGAAGTTCAATTAAAAAATTCATATTTTTTAATTGCCACAAAAGTAGCACTAGTTTTTATAGATTAAATACTGCTACTTAGTACACAGGGAGTTATCCTATTTAACCAGTCCACAATAATATAGGAAAGTAAAAGCAGCCGTTAAGGGGAAAAAACAAATAAACATATTTTCTTTTGCGAAATTTCTGAAAATTCAAAGAAAGATTTGTCATTTGGATGTAAATTTTACTAGTGTCATTCCCTTCAAAATGTCTGACATTGTCTCAATATGTAGAACATGGGCAGAAGTGATTTTGTACAATCCTAGACAAAGTGAGTTACACAATCACAGATCACCTTCACTAAAAGCACCCGATAATGATCGAAAACAACCAGTTACAGTGCAAATGTGTTTTTTGTTTTTTTTTTTTAATAGTTTTTCATTTTGTATTTTTGGTTCTTTAATTGTTTAATTTGTTTTTCCCAGTGAATCCTTGGTGTTTTGGTCTAAATGACATAGAGGAAACATGCCTTTTATTTTAATGAATTAATGATGCCATTAAATTGTCAACCGACAAAGTACATACTGTGACCAAAACAAAAGAATAAAAGCTCTCTGTGATACAGTCAGCAGAATACGTATGCAGTGTGGAGACACACCATGTTGACTCAATAGAGGAAGGGCCAAGCACCCAGGGTTTGGCACTGTGAAAAAACATTTCCCCTCCACAGTGACGATCTCCTCTCATCCTTCTGCTTTTCTCATCTGTCATTGGTTTGTGTTCTATTTGCAACACAAGGTTTGTGTTTGTTGACACAGATAACGCTGTGTATTTCAATATAATATTTGAATACTCTGCGTGATACCAGCACACATGCCAGGAGCTATGTGCTACTGTGTGTGCGCCGATTATGGAAACTTAACAGAAATGCAAATTTGTCCTGAATTCTTAAAGCTGTTCTATGTACTTTTGACATTGTAGAGCACGGGGGTTGCATGATGTTTGAGTGTTGCGGTTTCAGAGCACAGACACGGAGATTTACTAGAAATAGGAGGGAATTCTCTGTAATGTAACCTTTACGGAACCATATTGAAGTGTACACAAAGGCTGGCTTGAGTTTAGTTGTTTAGTGTATTTTATTCTATAAAAAAAGCATTGCATAACAGGATAGCAGAGGTTTTATCAGGACACCAGTCATCCAACATTCTCAAATATAATTCATGTATCAAACACTGATATAGATTTCACTTGGCATCTGTATAACCAATCTTTTCTTCACTTTAAACAGCCCAGGGAAGCTTCACCTGTTTTTAATATGTTCCAGACTAACAGGCAGAAGTTGTAAATCCGCCTCAGTCTTTGAACTGTTGTACTGAAAAAAAAAAGAAAAAAAAAAACTACTAATATTGTACAATGTTCTCTATGCTGGCAGTACTTTGAAACAATTTTTTTGCAGTTTTAAGAAACAATTGGAGTGAAGACTGATCTTTTAATGTTTGCTATCTTTGACTCATGCAGCCCTGCAGCCCTACAGCCTACCGCTGCTGCAGGGACAATGTGTTCAAACTCTCAAGAGCTCTCAGCACCCTCCGCAGGCTGACTGTGTGATTGGCTGAGCACTGGCCATGATGTCATTGCTGCGCGTTATAAGGGCTCTGACAAATAGCCTGGGAGACACATTAGAGGAAACACTGCTCAACTGAGGGACTGAGTGAGTGAGACACATGGAGATTAAGAAAAAGAGAAAGTAGAAACAAGGACATGTGACACCAAATACCCGCGGTAACCACCTGAACAGTGACATTTCCACTTTTTATGGGAGGCAGGAAACGAGGCAACTACCTGTGGAGGTTTGTGCATTTATTTTGAAGTAGCCGAATTAATGAGTTCTAAAGCTGTACTTGCTCAACCTAAGCATGATTTACGTAACATTTATGTTGCGTTGCTTTAAGTCCTTTTTACTGTATTTTTGTCTTTGCTTTCTTCATATTAAATACAACTAAGAAAATCTATAAACTTCTGCATCTGCTTGAATGCACATATTACTTACATTCACTATGTTTATTATTTCTCTTTTTTTGTACTTTCTGACTTTATTTATTCTTATTAAATCTCTTAAATACTTTTTAAACATTTATGCTCAGATTCTTACCTCTTTGTATTTGTGTGTGTGTGTGCTTCTGTGTTATCCACGGTTTCTTTAGATGGGAAGCACAACCCCCCAAGTGTACCTCAATGTGACTGAACAGATGAACAACTTGTCTTCAGCCCCATCTAAAAATGAAGAGGGCTTCAGTGAGGCAACGATGATCCTGCTGGGCATTATCACGTCCTTACTTGTGTTGTGCATTGTTTTTGGTAACATCCTGGTAATAACAGCAATCGCACGGTTCCAGCGTCTCCAAAATGTCACAAACTGCTTCATCACATCCCTGGCCTGTGCCGACCTAGTGATGGGTCTCATTGTGATTCCGTTTGGTGCCTGTTACATTATCTTTAAGACCTGGCACTTTGGTAGTTTTTGGTGTGAGTTTTGGACAGCAACTGATGTCCTTTGTGTGACTGCAAGTATTGAGACCCTGTGTGTCATAGCTATAGACCGGTATTTGGCCATTACTTCACCTTTCCGATACCAGTCAATGCTGACCAAGTGCAAAGCCCGCATTGTGGTTGTACTAGTGTGGGTGATCGCAGCCCTGATATCTTATCTGCCTATACACATGAAGTGGTGGATATCAGATGATGAAGAAGCTCAGATGTGCATTAAAGACAGTAACTGCTGTGAGTTCTACACCAACATGGCTTATGCCATCACCTCCTCAATCGTCTCTTTCTACATCCCTTTGGTCATCATGGTTTTTGTCTATAGCCGTGTTTTCCAGGAAGCCAAGCGCCAACTAAAGAAGATTGACCAAAGCGTTGGACGTTTTCACAATGACAACAGCAACCTCAAAAACATTGAGGCCAACAATGGGCGTGGCCACAAGAAAGTCAAATTCTGCCTGCGGGAACACAAGGCCTTAAAGACACTGGGTATTATCATGGGGATCTTCACTCTGTGCTGGCTGCCCTTCTTTCTGCTCAATGTGGTGGTGGCCATATGGAAGGTGGACAACATAGACCTCACCTTCAGGATACTCAACTGGATAGGGTACGCGAACTCTGCTTTCAACCCACTTATTTACTGCCGGAGTCCTGAGTTTAGATATGCCTTCAAGGAAATTCTTTGCATGAAGAGGATCCGCTTCGCTAATGCGGGTCCTGTGAATGGATACACCTACAGCAGGAACAGCTGGCAGGGTGAGCAGCAGGGGAGGAGTAAAGGCAGCTCAGAGGACAGTGACGCCAACGAAGGGTGTCTGAGTAAGGGAGTGAGGGTCTGCAGCGTTGTGGACCGAACTGTGGACCCTAATGGGAATTGTAGCAAAGGCCTTACGACTGTAACGACTGTACTTTAAAGCTGGGGCCCTAAAACAGGGTAATACAGACATGTTTACACTGCTTTTATGAAGGTTTCCCAGTTGACTGATACAGGTAAGGCCATTCATATGGACTGTCTCTGAAGACTGCTTTAAAGAAACTGTAATAGTTTTGGTCAACTGAGGAAAGCATTTCTCTTCCTCTTCAAACACATTGAACATTCACTGTAGATTGATCACTTTGTGTTGTTCATATTGATTTTTTACATCTACCTCACCATATTTTTTTTATATTTGTTATTTAATTCACTACACTAATTCACACTCATAGACACACTGGTAGTACTGCAGCAGTTTTATTTATTCTCCTATATAGTCTGTGGATTACATAATAGGTAATTATACAGCCCAAATCTTGAAATATGTGAATTTTTAATTTTTTTTTAAGCAACATGTTTTTTAATGTTGGAGGCTTTAAATTCCATTGATCATGCCAATTTGGCATGGAAAGTGAGTGACTTATTTCCATTTTGGAATAGTAGGATCAAGTTTAATACATCTATGGTGCTTTCTTTAAAGAGATACATTCCACAAAATTAAAATCTGGCTTCATTCAGTTTTAATTTATTTTATGCATTGTCCAATGTGATTAGCGATCACCAACAAGTGTAGCAGAACTCTTCACTCTGTTTTCACTCGGATAGCCGTGCCTGCTCCTTCTACTAACATTTTAACATCCAGTTGCGTGCAAGGTACTTTTTTTTTTTTTTACTAGCAGCACAACAGAGATATGAATATTTGCACTTATCTATAATCCACTGGTGCAAGCTGAGAAACGCCTGGGGCCATCCTCTGTTAGTCATATGATAAAACTGGCAGGCGTATATACGTACCATCATGTTGTTGTTATCAGCCCTCAACATATCAAATACGCTTAATTTGGCCTTCAGACAATATTAATGCCGGTTGAAGGATTTCAGCTGTTTGGACTTCAATACATCATTTTAACCACTTTTCATTCACTCCAGTATCAGTAAAAAACATTGACGTAATAACACTTAAGGTTATACTTTGTAAGAAATGTAAAATGCTATCTGGTACATTTTAGTGTCACTTAATTTTAAGGAAAACCATTAGTCTTGTAGCGTGCAGCAGATGTACCAGTTTTTGATTGTTGCCCAAGCTGTGGTCTGTTTGTTTATTAAATTTTGTGGTTGCCGAGTTTCAGCATGTACAGTGTTTACTGAAACCAGAGACGCAGTTTCCTTAGCTGTGGCACAAGGGTACAAATCACACACAATAATAAACAGCGCATCAAAATAGCCAAGTGATAACAAATTTCCCGACTGAGACAAGGTGGTCACTTCTCACGCCAATAAAGGGATATGAGAAAAATAGTCTGAGCACCTTGGCAGATCCTAAAGGCTCCTCATTGTAAATAAAATCCTTGTGAATCTGTATGAAAACAGACATTTCAATAAGACTCTCGGGAGTGCAATAAGAACGGTTTCCACTATCACTGGTTTTTCACTCTGTTCCCTTCCACCGCTCTGCCTCTGTGCTCTCCTTCAGCTGCCTCTCAGTGTGCCGTCTTCAGGAAATGCCCTGCAGCAGCTGAGCCTAGCCCAATAAACATGAATAAGTCCATTATCTTCGCTCTCCTCCCAAAAACAACACTGAAAGATTAGGAGATTACAAAGTGTACAGTTCTAAATTTCCAGATTGTGATGCGATCCAAATTGCCAACATGAAGTGAGACTATAATTCCAATTAGCCCTCTTAATATAAAATACTCTTGGGATCATTGTACCACTTTCTGACTGAGGCAGACATTAATCCAGGAAGAGATCTTCATGTCTTGGGCTTTAATTGGGGGGATTTATCCCACTTTTCCAGACTAAGTGGCTTCCATGATCATTTCTAACTGAGAAGAGTAATGGAGGTGTTGTTCCAAGTGTAACCCTTTTCCCCAGACATGTTGGTGGTCTCTCATTTGTTGAGATTAGAGTGACAGTCTGATAAATGTAACCGCTTGAAGCAGGAGAGGGGAGCAGGGATGTTGTGGTGGATGTTTGGTGTGTGTTTTATTGCATGTGGCGTTGCTTCTGGGGTTGGGTCAGCTGACACTGGTAAAAACTGTGAACTTTGTTCCTTCAGAGGAATCTCTGTGTACTGTATTGCAAGGTTTCGTTCGCACTGTCACAGACCTTAAAAACCAATATAAACAGGGTGTCATCATAGACAAACAGTATGTTGTTCTTTTTTCTGTTTCTCATCGATTTACAGCTAAATAATAGCAGGAGGTTGAATGTCAATGTCATAACAAAAGGTTCTCCAGGGTTTTTCTGTATTTTCACTGTATAGCAAAGCACATGATAGATACTCTAGACCAATACTTTAATATATAAACATGAACTCACAGCAACCGCAGCACTGGCAGTATATCTGTTAGTTAAATTAAATACATAATCACATTTTCAGGTCTGACTTTTAAAAAAATGTGTAATTTCCAGATGCATTTCACAAATGATCGCTTGCATGTCAACTTTGTAATTGTGGTGATGTGTTTGTGGACTTGTGATGCCCGTTCTTTTCAAAATGACCTGCTTGAGCCTATGTGGAATTGGTTACAAACTATATATCCACAGTGCTCCCTCCTGGCAATGGCCTCTCCTTGCACCTCAGCTGTCCCAGAATTATTAATGGTTACTGTTTCATCAATACACTTGTATAATAAGGAATGTAATTCATGTTTGTGCCTTCCAACGCTGGAGGACACAACACAGATAGTGCAATGACTCTGCGATGATTACCTGATGCTATAACATTCCAAGCACAGCTCATGGTTTGAAAAAGAAACACAGTGTGTCATCCTGATGCATATAGTGTACATTCAGTTCTACCAAAATATGACTCTTATGAGACATCTGGTTTTACAACTCTGCTTAAATATAGGTTTGTTTGACAGTAGATGCTGTTCTTTCAGAATCAATTGTATTTGTTACAAATGTAGCTCAAGTCTTAAAGAATAATACGGCACATATATATTTTAATGGTGAATAATTTAAAGTTCATATATCTTACTTGGATGACTTAATGTCCATGTATGGTATGCCGTTGACAGATGGTTTAACTCTCCATTCTTTCATTACAATTCGGCCCAAAGAACAAACCCCTCTGATTTAATTTAGATTTCTCACCGACTTTAAGCAGCATTGTATGGCTATGTTTTATACAAGACATATGTAGAAAAACTAAACCACATTTGTATTAGTCAGCTATCCACCTTTCATGGCTGAGGAATTTTACAGTTCACTTCTACCATAAAGTTTTTGCGGAAGCCCCTTTTCTTGTTTGGGGCTAAAAATGAAAAGTCATGAGAAATGACTGCTACACAGTCTCAGTATAAGTGTTGCTCAAGGTGAAATATTCTGATAATTTGATGTTTAAATGTGATTCTATGACAATTAAATATAGCTTCAGCCATCATATGAAAAGTAAACCTATATATGTGAACTTTTTTGTGGCCAGAGTGAAAAAGCCGTCACTCAGCTGAATGTTTACTAAATGTTTCTTTCGCAACCTATTTTCGCACAACTTACTGCCATTATTTAATGAAGCCTGTTACAATATGTGGTGTAGCGTCTTATTTATGAAAAGTGCAAGTGTATGTGCTGTAACATTCGTATTGAAATAAATTATGCCTGTATTGTCTTCATTGATGCGTTGCTCCGTTTTTGTTTGTTCTGTCTTTTGTGTAAAAACAAGTGTCTTCACTCAACTGATTAAAATGTGGGAAATTTAGGACTAAGCGAACAATCAATCCTCTCTTTTCTTCTCATGAGGAATCATTTCTGGACATTCTTAGTGTATCGGGGCATGCTACACTATTCAGGCTATTTCAGTATGGGAAAACCAGCCATCCAGCATGTGATCCAGATGGAATGATGGACAGGAAAGAGATCGGAATATTATAAAAAAAAAATCTTTCCATTCTTATTTTGAAACTGCATGTCTGCTTAAATACTCCAAGTAATCATAGATTATACAAAGCACCTAATTCTGTTATTAGAAACCCAAAGGAGGAGGACAGTAGAGAAAATATAGAGCAATAAAAAAAATGTGTTTGGCACTGAGCCAGGTTAGGGTGTGTTTGTTTCAAGACAAAACTGGAGGAGGACCTGACTGCAGAACATATGGTACCTAATAGGTTTTGCATGACAGACTACTTTGTTCATGTTGGGATGAACAGAAACATGTTATTGTAATGAAGACATTGTGGATTCAATTGGTCATGGAAAAATATACACTGAGATCACTGAACAATGTAATGTTTCAGTATAAGTATGTCATAAGTCATGAGTCTATTAAACTGTAGCTGCCTTTTTTATCTTGTATCTTTAAGCCTTCTCGCAGTTTGTACACAAATACCGACAGGTGTTGCAGAATATCTACTTAGAACTGATTCACTGTGACTCTGACTTAATATACTGTGAAGATGGATGAGAGTATTATCCATTCCCATTAGTCATTCTCTCCAATTAAAGAGGGCCATTATGCAGTCTGTGCACTACTGTAAATGTTGAAGTGCAGCCCTAAAACTACTCATGACTATATAAACAGTCTAAAAGCTCTAAATCAACTCATTATTCATGGTTTCCTCTTTACAGTTGAATTTCAGTGTTGAATGTCGGCGATATCGCAGGAGCATCTAAGACCTATCCACTTTTGAACTCAAGCGCTCTTCACTGCCCTCACTCTCCCATGCTTTAAAGCTCAAGTTTTCCCCTGTAGCATCAGATTGCATTTTCACTTTAAGTCGTGTCGAGTGCCCCGGGTCTTTCAGGGGTTTTATATGTGCACCGAGCTAGATCCACAGGAGTGTGCGTTGACTTGAGTTTCTGAGATCTGTCACATCTACTGTGGGCTTAATGACCAATTCTATGTTTTGGGGGAAAAAAAAAAAAGCATATGAATGTAAGCCCATGCACAGTTAAATCAGAACATGCAGGATGGATTTAGATCCTTAGGAGAAGGATAAAAAGATAATTTTCCCATATCTAGACCTACCATGTCGTCTGAGTCACAGCTGAAAAAAGACTGAAGGGAAAACTCTGGATAAAAGGTCTGTTTTGGTATGGGATGACTGTTTTTTTCACATATGTTAATCATAGCAGTGACATAGTACAGGCAGGGTGTGAGCATGTGAAAACTTGTTCTCTGATAGATCGATAAGTCCCCTGGCACGTCGATGACTACCCCGACCGAGGCACCAACATGTCTGCGGTCCCCTCAGTCCCAAGGGCCTCGGTTACATGTACGTGTGTGTCCATGTGCTACGTGTATGCGTGTGTGTGTGTGTGTGTGAGCTTGTTGACGTATGTGCACACATGGGCTCATCTCAAATCCAAGCTTGTCCCTTCATCTGAAAAACTAGCACCACCTGACCCGAGGTTAAAAAAGCAAATCTAATCTCCAAAGATGAGCACACGGCCAAAGAAAATGCAATAAAACGAATCTCATCGAAAACAAATTCGCCCTCCTGAACATGCTATGAATAACATTCGCTACTCTTACCATCGCCTTAAACTGTAGCAAATGCACTCATTTATCACAGTGTCCGTTCTGGTGTCAGCAATATGTATGTTCACAGCATAACAGAATTTGACCAGTGAAAGTTGATTTATGTTTCAGTCTACGTAACTCAAACCTATATGACGGAGAACCTATATATTGTGCCACATCAGCTGTTTCCTTTAAGTCTCCCTGTTAAAGTAATGGGGACTTTGGCAACGAAATAGATTGCGGTTAAAGTAACAAATTCATGTTAATTCCACATGCAATGCAAATAAATCAACTTGAAATATACCAATGTTTTAATATGGGAGATGTGAAATTATAATGTTAAGTTATTTCTAACGCAGCATGTACAGCTAAAAATAACTGCAGGACACAGATGAAAACCAGCGTGTTGGTACAGCAAGCCACATCTGTTCCTTAATTATTGTTCTAATGCTTCTTCTCATTCCTCTTTTATTTTTGCTGCTTTACTTCCTTCTTTTTTCTTCTTTCTTCTTTTGGTCTCATACATTTTTCTTGTGCCTGCTGCTTAGTTCCAAGTAAGTTAATCATTTTAAGCATTCAGATGGCCCCTTTTTTTATGCTTCCGTTCTTATTTTATTTCTTTTTCTTTTATCCCAAAGACCCAGCATCCACCAAAAGGCAAGTAACAAAATGATGCCCTTTATGTTTTTGTATGTATGAAGCAACTCCTTTGATCTGACTGCATGGCACAAACTGCATATATTACATCTTCTGGTTTTCAATATTGATAAATGAATTCTGGATTTAGTTCCCAGGGGGCTCACGAAGCTTTTAATTTTGTGCATGGGTAGTTCTTACACAATGTATTGTTATACATTGGTAAATATTGTAAATGTTGAGTTTATTCGTTGCTTTTGGGAGGATTTCAGTTACACAGTGCAGCATTTTTAACGCTCTCACAAGCTCTTTCATTTTTCTTCCACTAAACAGCCCAATCATCTGACAAAATAACAGTAATAATTTGCAGGAAGATAATCAATTTGACAGAGAGAGGCAGCCAGCTCCAGTCTATTGTGTTCTTAATGGTTAGCATTGTATTTTTGATAGCTTTGTTAAGTATCGACAAGTTATTAAAGCCACTCTCATGCCTTATGTAACTCTGTAGCTTTCTTTTTGCTTTAAATAAAACGTCCACAGGTAGGATAAGATAAATGCTATAATATAATGTGCTCTAACTTGTAAGAAATGTACTTTTAGGCTTGATTTATTGCAAGTGTGCAGTTTGTTTCTGCAGCCTTTCAGTGTTTTTTTCAGTGTTTCTACAGAAATCACATTGCATCCATCAGCAGTCAGACTTACAGGCGTCAGATTCACTGTTAACATAGTGCATATGGAGCAATTTGAGGTGAATGCTGATCTTCTCTAGTAAGATACATTTCACAAGTTTATTATTTACAGTGTTATGCAAGTTACTTAGAAATTGTAATACATTACAGGTTACTTGTTACTGTTATTTAAAAGTAATTCCTTACAATATTACTGTCTCAGAATTGCAATACATTACATGACTCCTAATTCATTTTGAGTTGCATTTAAAAATCTTGTCATGAGTGAGTGTAGTAGAACCCCCCCCCCCCCAGTACAACAGATAGGACAGCCTTAGAATGCATTTGCACCCCGAAGTACATGTGGACAGATAGTTCAATAAGTAACACAACATGATGCAATTGAAAATGAATTCTAACTAGTCATTGAAACATTAGCTTACCCTGTCATTGCTGATCATAGGGTTCATGCTAATGCTAACTAGCTTCTGTAAGGGTTTGGGTTAATAATGAGCATATGTACATGTGGACAATGGACCTGTCTTCTTCTGTCTTCGCCCATTGGCTGAACACCAACAGGAAATAGAACTTTCCTGCCACATTTTGGATTCCTTAAAGGGATAGTTGTGTGTTTCATAGTACATCCACACTGACTTACCTCCAACAGTGTCCTGTGAGCCCAGTTCTGGTCCGGTTTTGGTCGAAAGGAAAGTAGTCTGGCAAGTTTGCAGGGGTCATTAAAATAAAAATGTTTCAATGTTCAAACAAACCAATGTCCACGAAAAAGTCACACCTTGTCATCACTTGGCCCTACTTTCTCTCATTTACTATCAGTGTGTGCATATCAACAACTTTTTTCAGCATTGTGAAACAGGTAGACTAGCTGCCATCTTGCAGCAGCGCGCAGCGATACGAAGAGAGAGAAAGTAGGGCCAAGTGATTACGATGTGTGATTTTTTTGTGGACTTTGGTTTGTGATGCAAATAAATCACTCTTTTGAACAAATACTGTTTTTAGAAGAAAAACATTTTATTTTAGTGACCACGCAAACTTGTTGGACTACTTTCATTTTGACCAAAACCGGACCAGAACTGGGCTCACAGGACACTGTGGTACTACACTGATAACAGGGATTTCATACAGATTCATGTCAAATATCCTGAACTATCCTTTTAAGGCAGGGGTGTCAAATTCATTTTTACTTCAGGGGCCACATACAGCCTAATATGGTATGAAGACCAGACCAGTAAAATAATATAAATAACCGGATAAGAAGTTTTCGGTGCAAATTCGGTAATGAACATATTTACATCTACGAATTGTACTTAAACATAACATGAACAAACTGAAAAATTCTTAAGTAAAATAAGTGCAATGTTAACAATATTACACCTTAATTTATCATTTATACATGTGAATCTCAACTTACAGATCACAGTGGATCTACAAATACACAAAACATTAAATAACACACAGAATATTGTTAAAATCCCACATAGATCTCTTCAAAAAATTCATGTTATTCACTTTGGATTTTTTAAAATTTTTTTTTCATTTGAGCAGTGAGATTATTTGAAAAAAATGTGTTGTAACATGAGTGGTATTGATCATGTACCGAGTAAAATATTGATTAGTAATGCCTTACACTACTGACTTAAAGCAAAAGTAAACCATTACTGTGATGCATTAGGTTGGTAATGCGTCAATGTGTGTGTTTACTCCCAACACTGATTATTTAACACAAAACTGGAGTCAGATTTTTGACTGGACATAATAACTGCAAATTCTGTGTTCACCATCACAAGGTTTCCCCAATTAGTACTGGTGTATTTGCATGACACGCTTTCATTGTTTGTTAAATGAGATGCAAAGACCTTTGTCAGTTCTGTAAACAGAAGCCTAAAATGGTGATGCAGATAGATAAGTGGGAGGCCTTGGTACAATGCAGACTAACAAGTGTGTCTAGGTGTGTTGGTATGTGTAGTCTCATGGGCTTATGGTTAGTGTCTGTGGGCAAAGAAATATCCAGTGGTAAACTCTGACTCACCAGAGGAACACGGCTGTGAATGGAAGCTATGAATTGTATTTCAAACACAACCCAGGCCAGTAGTAAATAGTTAGCATGGGAGTCTTCCAGGACCACAGGCTACTGCTTCATCTGCAGGAGTAAATGGAAATGGAGACGAACACTTTGTTTTCTACCAGTAGTTTGCACATTATTATATTATAGCCTAAAAAAGGGGAAAGCAATAAAACTCTTGATTTATTTTACAGTTTAGCCTTGCAAGACAAGGAATTATTCATATAGTTTCTGAATCCATTGATATTTAACCTATGTACTTTAATTATTAAATTTGTCCTAACAACATTTCTACAGAAGCTGAGAACAGCTATTATTTTATGGTTATTATCTTGTGGTAATGAATTAATTAATTTGTTATCTGGCAATAACTTAACGGTAAGAATACAATTCGAAACAATAAGATAAGATACAATAAGATACGAAACAATAAGATATGATACAATACGAAACATTACGAAACAATAAGATACGATACAATACGAAACATTACGAAACAATAAGATACGATACAATACAAAACATTACGAAACAATAAGATACGATACAATACAAAACATTACGAAACAATAAGATATGATACAATACAAAACATTACGAAACAATAAGATACGATACAATACAAAACATTACGAAACAATAAGATACGAAACATTACGAAACAATAAGATACGATACAATACAAAACATTATGAAACAATAAGATACGATACAATACGAAACATTACGAAACAATAAGATACGTGTTGAATGTGTATTCTTCTCTGTACAGCGCATGCCAGCGGCAGCTCTTGAAGGTGGTACTTGCTCACATCTGATTTCTGTACATGGTTCTCTATTATGAATCAACAAAACTAATTAATTTGTAACCATGAGGAAACGATCTGGTGATTATCAATAGATAATGACCATAAAATAATATGTAAATCCACAGCTGTTCTCTGCTTAGATACATTTCCAACCTGCCTCTAGTTTAACAAGCCCCCGGTTTAAAACTACACTGGTTATTTCATTTAGAACTACATAGAAAAAAAGTCATGCATACAAGTTTTTTTTGTAGAAGAAAAAAGTATTCAAACCAGATCAAACACTACTAACTTGCAAGACCCCTTTTATCGAATCAGGCCATGTTCGAGGTATTTACAGCAACACATTTAGGACACTGTCAACATGAACCTGCTCCTGCTGAAAATCCCTGTTTGTCTCAGTTACAGTATAGAGTGAAACCAAAGTTAATCCGGCTGGACCAACTTTCATCACGAGCGAGCTGCTATACTTCTTCACCTTGACCTTTCCAGGGACACAAGAGGACTGAAAGCACGGATAAAATTTCAGTTCATCTTATGCGAAGTACTCAACCTTAGATAATAACTTTTCTTTAATACTTTGGAGGACGCACTCACCAGTCACCCATGACAAAAGATAGATAGTGTGAGTGCCTGTGTTGAGGAATATCGATGTGAGACCGTTTTGATGAAGGCATTCATCTGCCACAGGAATAATGGAATAAAGGTTAATGTAACCAGAGAAGAGTTATTATGTCAGTGAGATAGAGAAGGACAGGGAACAGTGAGTGTGTGTCCTAAATATTAACAGCAAAATCATCTTTGATGCCAATGACTCGATAATATTTGAACAAGTAAAACTGTCAAACCACTGTACCACTAAATAAATGATGATAATAAACTTTGATCAGGTATTTTACTGATGATTAATACACTTTCTCATGGTCACTCAAAGAGAATTATTTCTGATCTCTACACAATTCATTGTCATATCTGTGTTTTGGGAAGTAGTGGTTACACCCAGACTGTTTAATTTTTTCATTCGCGATCGCTGAGATGCGAGATGTAAAATTATTGGAGTGCAACAGGGCATTGCATTTTGGATCATTAAAACATAGGTACATCGAAGTCATATTTTTCCTGGAAGATCAAATCACATGTTTGTGCAAGAACAAATTATCTTCCGAGTGAAATCTTATCTGTAGATTGTTTTCTTACCGGTCTGCTGTTTCACTAAACAGCATTTGCGTGCGGCAGTGATGCCAAGGCCAAAGTTCCCTAAAAAGGGCTTCTTGGTTGTCCTTAAGGTT
Source organism: Maxillicosta whitleyi (assembly GCA_029822895.1). Lineage (NCBI taxonomy): Eukaryota > Metazoa > Chordata > Actinopteri > Perciformes > Neosebastidae > Maxillicosta > Maxillicosta whitleyi. The sequence continues at coordinate 14,720 of JAPSES010121381.1, forward strand.
CCGTTTTGCCCACACACACAAATGCCAGTCTATAAAAATACTTCAAAGGTTATTTGTTGCATGGGATTTCCCCAAGAACTATGCCTTCACTGTGTTTGTTACACAATAGTAGTGTTTGTCTGCATTTACCACAGCTACGACACTGGCAGGTCAATATATAATGATAGTGTGACGGTAATAACAAATGTTAGTTTAACACTTAACACCACTGTTCTTTCTGTTAGGTTGTTGTTTTTTCCACGTAGAATAAAACTAGGTTGATATTTTCCTTCTTTTCTAGTTATTTTAAAATAAATTCACATTATAGTACATTATGAGACTACTGAAAAAGAATCATGACATGAACCAGTTTTTTTTAATAGCTTTGCATAATATGGAAAATGCAAATTAAAAAAATATATATATCTACAGACAGTAAACATTAAAATAAATTCTAATATCACGTCATTCTTTTGTCATTTGCAGCTGTTTCACCTCTTTCTGGTGATGCTATTTTCACACAGCAAGTTTAAGAGTCATGTTTTTTCTTATACTAAAGCAATCCTACCGTTTGTGTAGGACATTCAAAGTTACTGTTCAGTATTTAACCGTCTATATTTGCCTGACGCGGTCGTGCTTTGGAAATGCATGAGAATTCAATGTGTGCGTTTCTGCTAATGATCTTCTGTGATTCTCCAGAAATATTCAGTGGCATGAAGCATAAAGTTGTTAAGAAAAAGTCCCAAACCATTATTCACAAGTAACCCTGGGAATACTTAAAAAGGAAGAACAATTTCGTGCTTGTTTTGGCTCTTGTTTTGAACTTGTTATTCTCATACTTGTGTGGGGAAGGAAGAAGTCCAGTGATGTTGGTCAGTATGCAGATCATGTATGCAAACATTGGTTCTGGCTCATGGTGACAGCCTAATCCTTGGCTGGGCCTTTTTTTTTTTTTTTTTTATTTGTCATGTGTTGCTTGAACTTTCACACTTGGGGGGTAATTCAATCGCATTTTCCATTAGGCCACTTCCATAAAACATAGAGTGGTTGATATCTCGTTACTGTAATTCAACCATCGATACGAGACACACGTTTCTCTCCCAAAGTGTCAGGTCGACTTCTCATTGTGCCACAGTGAGGCAGGTGTCAGGAGTTGTTTCCTCTTTCTTCTTGTTCTCACCTGTTTTAAGTGGCTGTCTGACTCTGCAGCAGCTCCGGTAACACAAGCCACAACCAGCCATTGTCTACTACTGCCTACCTCTGGGCAAATGGGGAAACAGCATCATTACTATGACCTCTATAGCAAAGATTAAAACATGTATGACAGCTCACCCTGGTGGCATATATAAGACGTGGTAATAGTTTCTGCATGGTGGCCATAAAAAAAGGACGACTCAGACTAAAACCCCCTTCCTATTGTTGTGGACTGATGTGTAAACAGTGTAAAGTTTGTTTAGTCTGTGCTGTAGGAAGACAAGTTTCAGAGTTTTGTCATTCACGTGGGAAGCCTGTTCTCTGGAAAAACTCCCAAACACTCCATTTGTTCCTGCTGTAACAATGATATGAGGGTTCATTTTTCTACACTCATGGACAGTGTCATTGTCACTCTAAGATTCTTGTTGTATGGAACAAAGTGTAGATGAGGCAACCTTATAATTTTTTATTATACAGTAACATCCTTTTTTACTGCTTGACCCCATTTTAACCTTTTCATATATAGTGGTCACTACAGATGTAAGTTATTCTACAGATGTTCTCTTATAT
>JAPSES010121462.1:0-16455 GCA_029822895.1 Maxillicosta whitleyi
GTATGGTCCCCACAGGTCACATTCGAATGTGTGTGAATTACGCAAATGATATGTAAATATGCGAATAATATGCAAATGTCGTCCCCATAGATCATGTCTGCTCGTTATCCCCAAGGTCCCCATAACACACGGTCCTTGAGCTCACTTGGCAGCAGAGGGTGTACCTAATTTTTTTCATTGCTCTAGAGTCTAGACCCTCTGGAAAGGGTAGTCCCCGCAAGTGATTATCAGAAACTCAGTCCCCATAGCAAACACTAACCTGTGTGTGTGTGTGTGTGTGTGTGTGTGCGTTACAATTAAGTATTGATTAAACTGAAATGCACATTTTGCACATCATGTCCAAAAATCCGGGGCATTCAGTGTCCTGGATTTGTGTTATTTTTTCATGAAAATCTGGGACAATCAGGAAAATCCGGGACAGGTGGCAACACTAGTGAATAGTGTCTTTCTGACTGAAAATCAACGTTTTTATTCTTCTAAATTACTTTTTTTTTTTTTTTTACACCAACAGCTCCGGAGTGGCCACTGGAGGGCGCCAATACGCAGCCTCCCCATTAGACCCTACTTAAGCCTTGCACAGCTCAACTCAGTCCCACAGGTAAAAAAGTATGTTAAATATTAACATTCATATAATGCTGTGCAAAAGTCCAAGGTCAACATTAGGTTTTTTTTTTTTTATAGGTTATGTATGTGTTTTTATGGGTCCGTTATTTTTTTAATCCTACTTGTCTTACTCATAACAACATTTTGCTCGTGTGCTACATTGAATGAATGACAATAAACAAACCTTGAACCTTGGTTAAAAAAGTTAGAATGACCACACATATTCTCAGTCTCATCCAGTCTGGAAATATGTGATATTGTGCAGCTGTTAAAAAAAACAGTGTAAAAACAGCTTCTATAAGTCAAAGTGGCTGTTTTTAGTCTGACCTGCCTGTGCACTAAATGTGTTTTTAACCCTGCTCAGACAAAATGAGATTTATTGCATTAATTTCCTGAGGTTTTGCTCCAGGTTTCATTGTCAGATGCTTGTGTTTGTGCTGCTTCCTGTCATGGGGTCACACCAAATACGAACTTAAACCTTTCAAACTAATTTAATTCAATTTTTGTGTCTTTTAAGACTGCACACATAGTCACGGGAAAAAAAATTATTAGACCACCCCTTGTTTTCTTCAATTTCTTGTTCATTTTAATGCCTGGCACAACTAAAGGTACATTTGTTTGGACAAATATAATGAGAATAACAAAAATAGTTCATACTAGTTTAATTTCAGACCTGATATTTATCCATTCTCTGCATTTTTTTTTTAATAATAACCAAAATCACTTCAGTTCTTACATCAATATCTGTCATTGTACTGACAAAAACAGTGACATTCCATGTTTTATTTTCTGTCTGTTTAGTCACATGATACACACAGGAGTCAATACTGGTTTCGTGACCATTGTTTTTGATGACTTTTGGTCTAATATTTTTTTTCCCATGACTATTTATTGCATTTGCTTGTTGTATCTGAAGAAAAGAGAACAAGAAATTATGCATGTTTACATCTACCCTGCAAAAACAAAGCTAGAGGTGACTTTTGCACAGCACTGTATGTGTTGTGGATGTGGGCAACATATTTATGTATTGAAGGTTAAAGCAGGTTTTAGTTCATTTTAAGGGCAAACCAGCAGTAAACCTACACACCTAACTGTATCTGTAAACTCACTGTAAGGTGGGCAGCATGGAGTTATATCTGCGCTTGGTCAACGGCAGAGATGGAGACATGCAGACCCTAATAAAACCTGATCCCAGCAGCACCAGCCACTACAAATATCCAGCTGTGGTAGGTCATTGCATGTGCTTGGTACTTGTCTGTATATTCTGTTCTATAACCTGATTTAGTCTCATATTTACAGCTTATCGTAAAGCAAGAAATTAGTTCAATTGAGCTTTGATTCATTACCTCAGTATTAAAATTTTACTATTAAAGCAACATTTCCATATTTTAACAGTTCATACTGAAAACACTGTTTTGCATTACAGCATCTTAACCACTTTCTTTCATGCATCTATTCTCTTAGAATAAATTCTCCCATTCATTTTGAAACAGGAACATAACAAACGCCTCATGTTTCTACAGGTGTCATCTCTTCCTATGATCATCCGTGGAAATGGGTCAGCTTCAGCTCCATGTGGATCCCAGGACTGTGATCTGTCCTCCCTGCTAACCCCCCATGACCAAGACCCTCCACTGACACCAGGTAGTCAGAGATTAAGTGGAGACCTCCTCATTTAGGATGCCACTGACAGTCACACTGATGTGGATTTTACTGAGCCTGTGTGATGCTTTTGTAGAAACAAACTTTTCCCTTACACTGAAGGAAATAAAAACTAAACATGTACATTTTGACAAATCACTTGACTTTGCAAAAATACTAGTATTTAGTGTGTGATGCGAGGGGATGTTTTCAGGTACAATATTGAAGCTGGTGGTTTCTTGGGAAATGTCGGAAAATAAAACAAACCTACATCTTCAAATCCTTTATTTTTCTTTTTTACTATAAGTATACAAAACCTGACAGACAAATCTATGAAAATGATTTTATTTACAAAACGAAAGTGTTGAAGGTGGAGAGAAGGGCTGGAGAGACATGCTGTGCTGGTTTTGAAGATCAGGAAGTAGAGGAGGACGTCACGCAGATGACTTGACAGAGGCTGATTTGTCAGACTGCAGGGACACAGAGCAAAGTGTGTAAAAAACAAAAATGGGTTCGTATCAGAGATTGAAAGCTATGCTTTTTCTACAGTTGTCATGCACAGCAGTGAACATAATATTGCTATGACAGTTTTCATTTACTTTGCAGGGAAAAAAAAGAAGTCATGTGACAACACTCATGTACACAGACCAAAAGGTTTGATAGAAAACCTGCTCATTTAAAATTACCTCAGCTGCATCTGCTCTGAGCTCTGCAGGGTTTGTCCTTACCAACTTCACAAGAACGTAGATGGTTTGAAAGAAATGTCTGGGCATATTGCACCATGGTGGGCCCAGGTAACTCATGAGTACAAGCACCAATAAGAGAATATGTTAATGTAGCAGGTTTTAAAGTAACCCACATTTGGTGTAAAATAACCAATATTTCTTTAGGAACTCCCTGTCAGCTCCAGGTCCAACCGTCCTGTTTATTATTCTGTATAAAACTTAAACCTATGACTCGCCTCCTTTGTCTTTTCCCCTTGGACTCCAGTGCCGTTGCTGGCATTAGAGTCCCCGCTGCCATTAACTGTGGCTTCCCGTTTCGCCTGCTTAGCATCAGTGTCCTCTACTGGGCTGTCCTCCTCTGGTTTCCTCTGTTAGAAACATAAAACCAGGACAAAAGCAAACTGAAGGCCTGTGTACTGGACTATACTGAAAACTGCATCTGAGGTTATACACTAAAGAGCCATCAACAATTAGCAACATCAAATGATGTCGATCATGCACAGAAGTCGGCGTGTATCAAAATGTAATTTCTAGTATTATGCTCTACCACAGCACCTCCACATTACTCAGTGCTAATATAGAAAACCAATCACACCACACAACCTTATCAACATTTGCAAATACGCCACATACAACATCCCTGCAACCAAAAACAGGCAAGCAAAGAGACCTTACAACATAAAAACAAAGCAAAGCCAGTCTCAATGTGCAAATGATTACAGCACCAAAGGGGTGATTTGGAGGGTAATTTGCTTTAGAGAAATCTGAACTAGTGCGATGACAAGCAAAAATGAGTCACACACACACACACACACACACAGGAAGTGATTTCCTCCCACATTTTTGCCAGAAAAGAAAATGAACAACTTTGGGGAGGGGGCAGGGGAAGCTTAAAAATCTCCCAAACTCACCTTTTTTCTGACGAGGTGAGAGATATCTGCAGCTGCTTTGGAAGACGATGCACCTTCAGATGCTTTAATAGGGCTCTGAAATTGAAAGATGGATTACCCAGATGCTCAATTCATAACATCACATAACATACAGACTCTGGAGTTGTGCTTTCAAAAAGTCTCTACCTGGCTGGCAGCTGCAAAAGCTGAGGATGATGATGATGATGGCCCACCGTTTTCACACAGGAATGCTGTAGAGGTCGAGGCACCACCCTGCGAATAGTAATTAGGTCTCAGTTATAGAAAACTTGATATAAAATTAACAAAAGGCTCACACAAAAGACCAAAGTAAGGCAGTAATTACCCTTAACATTTATTTGTCACCGTCAGAAAACAAGTGTTAATAGCAGGATTTATTAAAACTGTGGTGTTATTGTGATGAGTTGCCTTTTTAAAAACAGGAGATACTACGTTGAAGTCTATTACAGACCTCAACATTATATGGAACTCGCCAGGTTCAGGACAAGCTGCCGGATAAATATTCCTTAATTTTGCTCAAATTACCCATCCCTCTACTGCTGCATCCAATGTACTCACTAGTGTCTGCTCGATGGCCTGGGAGGCGGCTCTGGCTGTTCTCTGGCTTTCCTTGGCATCTTCCACTTTTTCCCTGATGTCAGGCAGAAGCTGCTTCAGTTCCCCCACCTCCACCTTCTCGTCTGCTGCCCCATCTGTTCCCTCTGCTGCATCTATCACCTCCTGCAACATGGCTGTGCAGACACAAATGGTTTAGAACAGGAAATAAATATGACACACACTAAACACTGCCTCAGTTGGTCAGACTCTCCTAACCCCCCCCCCCCCGACCAACTTCTGGTCACCGTCATCTGTGAAGGTAAGAAGGGACATGCCCAAATGATCACGGCTGTTATTTTGTGACATTAAAAAAAAAGCCAGTGCAGCCTTACCCAGGCGGGTCTCGATGACCTTTATGGAGCTGTTGTAGTGCTGGATGGCCTGGTTGTACTGGCCCACGTAACACAATGTGGTGGCAACATTGTAGTGGGTCTCAGCGAGCAGACGACTGTGTGGCGGCAGGTACTTCAGCTGAAGGGTAAGACAAGTCTGGAAGTCTTCTAGTGCCTGGGAATAATTACCTGGAACAGGAAGATGGGTGACCTAAATCAGAGTTAAATTTAGCCTGCAAATAAAAAGCAGTGCCATTTGCCGCTTTAGTGATGAATAAAGCCCTTTCTTAGTATTTCTCTTGTCCAATTACATTAACTTATAACAAAATAAGGCCTTTTCAGTCTTGCACATCTCAATAGTTATACTCAGGATTTCTGCTGCTCATGTTAAATGCAAGACCATTATGAATGGAATTTATGACCCATTTCATGTCTCATTGCACTCAGGTTTCAGTTTGATGATGTTTCTGATGTTAATACAGAATATTAGGTGATGTGTGCACTAATGACCTATTTTCTGACTTTTCATGTGACACTGATGCCTGTACACATCAAGTTTAAAACTTTTAAATTAACATTTTAAGTTCAATCCTAATAAGTATAATAATAATAACTTTTATTCCTGTTTAAAACATGTGAACTGAATATTAAGATTTTCTGGGGGCATATTCAGGATTTACTAACAAGTCAATTAAAAAAATCCATTTAAATGTTAAGGAAGAACCTTGGTCCATAATGTGTCTGAGAGCAAATTCATCATACCCGATTCAGCTCCAACTTCTCCCAGTTTCAGGAGTGCCTGGGCTGCCATTAGCTGGTCATCTTTGTTATCCTGTCTGTGTGAACAAGTAAACAGCATCCCTGACATTAGAATGTATAACTTCAAACTGACCTCATTTCATCAAGAGGGTCACTTCAATTTATCAAGATGAGTGGAACTTTCTATCACATTTTGATCTCCTTACTTCTGGTAGATAATTTTCGCCAACTCTAGCATCTCCCATGCCAACTGCAAATTTCCAACTTCTTCATCTTCCTGAAAAGGAGGACAGGCATGTCAACATAAAAGCATTCATCAGTTTAATATTTAAAAGTTGAATGTAATGGAACTTACTCCATTTTTCTCTCCTTCTTTATTGCCATTATCATCTTCGTCATCATCGTCATCGTCGTCGTCGTCATCATCATCATCTGTGAAGCAACGGTAGCCAATATTAAAAGTATGAAAGGAGGACAGTTTGGGAAATGGAAACAGTTTCCCCAAAGTCTAACAGTGCACTGCCTTTACCTTTATATAACACACAAGTACAATGTTAAAATGTACAAAGTTTGTGGACTCGACATAATCCATTAATATAGTTTTGATGCCGGAAGTAGCACAGATAACCATATCATTGTAATTCCTGTAGTGACATATGAATAGCAGTGTAGGAATTTAAGTATTTTTAAAGAAGCCTCAAAAGAATTCCTCACATGCAGCTTTGGCGAAGACAAAACTATAGGACTGTGAAAGCCGGGGTATGATACAATGGATGAGAAAGAAAAGACCGATTCACCTTAAAACGAACCAGTAAAGAGGAAATAAAGTTTGGGTAAAAAATGTGAAATGACATGAACCCATCCCCAGTCAAATGTGATGTGAATTGATTGGAAAAAGCCTATGATTCTTCTGAAAGCAGGTGGAAGAGTGTCTACTATCAGCGGTGTTGGGGAAAACTCGACTCCATCTCCAGGAAAAGACAGAGGCAAAAACATTAAAAAAACTTAACAGAACAGAGACATATAGCCAAAAGGACTCCCAGCCCGAGCGGGAACAGAATGAACAACTGCATGACAGTAAACCTTTACATAATAACATTATGTCTGGATGGGTGGAGCAGTTTGATAGATTTTATACTAAACAACTTTTGACTGACAGGAAAGGGTGCTTAAACTGAGTAAAGTGCACCAGTCAGTAGAATTAAAGTGGCATTATTGATAATAAATGCCTTGCAAATATAGAATACTAATAAAAGCATAATAAAGTTAGTTTTTAAAAGTAGAGATATATTAGAAACTTATGAGACGGTTTAAGATACTAACCATCTGCATTATCAGCACCCGAGTTCTGAGGTTGTTCCTCTTCATCTGATCCATCAGGAGCATCCTCCAGAGCATTACCAAGGACACCATTATCCATCCTAATTAACAAAAAGGAATACAACATTATACATTATAGTTATGTTCACATGAAATACTTCCAGGGACCAAACTAGAAGCATTTGACGTGACAACATTTTGTTCAACAACCTGGCAAGTTCCAGTAGGGAGCTTCCACAGCGGAAAAAGGCCTCTCCACACTCATACGCAGTGTCCCCATAGACTGCAGCTCTGGCAAAGGGGTAAAATAGAACAGATTTTATTGTCATTGCAAAATATTTTTGTACAATGCTACAAAATTTGGATTGAGATTCTGTAAGGTGCTCAGGTAAGTTACATAGGTCAAATAAACATTTAAGGATAAAGTGTAAGGACAATGAAAAAAATGGAAAATGCAAGTGCATAATATATATATCATATTATAAAATGTTTTATTTAAAGGTCCTCAGAGATGCCCAGATATTACTCATTTCTGATGGGTTTCTGTAAATTGGCTTGAACATATTTAAAACCAAATTAAAAAATATTTTTATTTTCATTAGCTTTTGAAAGGAGATAAAAATGGGGTCACAATTCCAAACCATGAATGTGCGCTGTTTTTATTTTATTCCATTTTACTCAATTTTATTAAAATGTTACAAGTTATGTATAATCACTTACTATTGCATCTTTATTTCACCCCTGTTTAATGCAAATCTGTGTAAATGTCATTTTATTTCTTGTACTTTTAAAATTTTATGTGTAATTAAATCTTAATGCATTTCTTATTTGACCTCTCTCTTATAATTGTATTTTAAATTCTAATCAATGAGAAGCTACTTTGTGCTACAATTTTTGTATGAAAGGTGCTATACAAATAAAGTTGATTATTATTATTGACAGTCTGGTTTTGACCAGGTCGATATGTTGTGTCATGAGATAACTTTTGTTCTGATTTAGCGCTATATAAATAAAAATTTGATTGACACTTTCATCATCCATACTCACAACATGCTACAGGCATCCTGGAAGACACTGACAGCAGAGGCATAATCTCCCATCACTACGTGTCTGTTCCCTGTTCCAATCAGCTTCTTTGCTTCCTCCATGACATCATTAGAGCTGCAGACACAGTACATATATAAATAAAAAAAAAGTATGACAGACTGCATCCAAGTTATAAATCTCCCAACTCAAACTTGTGAATAAGTTTGAAACAATACATCCAGATGACCCAAGATGGCAGTATTTCTTGAGATTATTTTGGATGTTTTTCCCTCCTTATTTTCTGTACCATTACTTCCCACGTTATAGCCCTTGCATTGTCACAGTGTCGTGTTATAATAGAGTTCAGGTAACATGTATATTTATATTTTTTAACTTGTGCACTTTAGAGTTAAGGGTACTTACCCGTCTGCAGCAGCAGCTGTAGATGAACACGGCTTCTCCTCCATGCTGTAAAGAGTCAGATTAGTTCAGTCAAATACAACCAAAGATAACTCCACTGTAGAATTTAACTCGTACGACTTCATCAGCTGACATGTGGAAGCGCATTCCTTCACAAGTTAATAAATTAGATTATTATTAGCACGTTAGCCACTTAGCTTAACAGTGAGGAGTGGTAATGATGGTTACAGGGAGATTTATTTGGAGCAGTTACCTGGTCCGCTTCGACAAGCTGCTGCTTTGATAGTGGGAACTACTTGCAAAAGCGTTTTCTTAACCTAGATCTGACCACACACTGCCGTCTTGGTTAGCCGCGTTATGTAGCTACGTGCAAGCTAGCTGTGTTTTGCCTCCGAACGTTTCAACGATCAGAGTAAGAAACGATGAGCTCCTCTTACCTTTCAGCGCTGGACGAAGCGGACGTTCCCTCTGGCATTTTTTAGAGGACGATGACAGAGACTGAAGACGAAGGGAAATAGGACAGTCAAGAGTTTGCTGAATGAAGTCCGTACAGTGCTCCTGTGACAGTCTTTGTTGGCGCGCTTAAACAGAGAAAAGAAGGGTTTCTATTTCCGCTTAACTTGGGACGCGGGAGATCGCCGTTAAAGGGGCCGGTACAGGTCTTCGGATGCGTTCAGGAGCTGTCGGAAAAGTTGATTTCAACAACAAATCCAATGTCAAGAAGAGAACGCCAGTACGTATTCGTTTTTTTGTTTTCATTCAGTTTTTTAACGATGTTAAATAGATGAAGCAAATATTAAACATGTTCAGTTAACTTAACTTTTCATACTCATAACCAACGCCATCGATAAGATAGGATAGATAAAACTTAACAACAACCTGTGTAGAAGTTGACGTTTAGTTCAGCGTTACCTGTTTGATTTGAGCAAGCAGCTACTCATTTCAAGGAGAATATGATTAATGTACACATTGGAACTTGGAACAACATGTTAGCACCTGGACGTGAAGGTCCACCGTAATGAAAGTAAGCTAACTGCGCGAGAGGAGCTAGCTAAACCTTTGTATTTCGTCAGTGTTCGGGAGAGCAACGCAATGAGAACGGCAGTGTTATTTGCGATTTTGACTATATCATCAATGGTTCTGTAAAACAAACTATTACGTCACTAAAAGGATTAAACGTCATTTGACTCGATATGATTTCATAGCCTCGTTGGCGCAGTAGGCAGCGCGTCAGTCTCATAATCTGAAGGTCGTGAGTTCGAGCCTCACACGGGGCAAGTGTTTTGCTTCTTGGATATTTTTCAAGACATTATCAGACTACATACTATCATACACGGGAGAGCGGGTGTTTTTTTGTAAGGAATATACTTGGTACAAGCAAGATATCAAAACGCTTGCTATATCTGCTATAGATAGTACCTGCTCGACATGAATGTTTCTGGTGTCTTCTGACTATTCAGGAATTTCCATGTGTTTTCCATTAACAGCTTCATAACTATAGTATTTTTTATAACGTCGAATCTAACCTTTCTTTACAACGTAAATAGGTATCTCTTAGAAACATACCAAGTTGAGAAAGTGTAACTTCTTGGTAGTTGTTATAAAAAATGAAATTAAACTGAAACACTATGTCAAAAAGACCTTTTTATTCTGCCTTGCCAACAATTTAACCTAGTGGACAGGATTGTATATGTAAAAAAAAAAAAAAGTAATTTGTATCATTGTAAATTTTATACATATGTCTTGTGGACTCTTGCCCAATAAAGTTGGAATAATCAACATTTTCCTTTTCTTTTTTTCCTGGCAGTGCTTTAAAAAGCTATTCTGCACTAATGCTACATGACCAGCAGATGGTGTCCACAATTCACCATTGAATCAAACCACTGGGTCCGTATGCAGATATCAGGTGGGATGGTCCATGAGACACACACACACAAAAGATAACATAAAATAAAGCAAGTAACTTTGGAAAGTTCTGTGTAATCCCAGTAAATCTACTGTTGACAGCATACTTTCAATAGTTTCTGGACGCATGGAAAAGATTAGTGCTTAAGTAGATTCATGAAATATTTACACAAGCAAGTGACTCCTCTAATTTCCATATTTTTACCCTTCTTCACACTCAGAAATCAGTCCTGGAGCGTTATTTGAAGGACGTCTTGATTGAGAGGTAAAGTGACAAGAGTCAAGTGATTTTTTTTCTTTAATCCTTTTTTTTTTTTTTTTTAAACACATCTGTCAGTTTAAAAGGTGAGGTTAAGAGTCAAGATAGTTGAGCCAAAAACCAGAGGGGCTAGAACTTTACAGATGAAATGAGGAAATGGATTTGATTAAAGTTATACTAAAGCATGGCATGAACAAAATTATTTGTTTTCCGCACTCTTATGAACTGCACTTCTGTGATTTTTTTTTGTCAAAAAGTAGTTGAGATGGATGTTTTTGATTAATGATGTGATAACATCAATGTACAATATAACACTTGAATGGTTTATAGATGCATATATCAACTCATCCACCCATCTGTTGGATGGATGGATGGTTAAGAGAAAATGGGATATTAAGGTAATTCTCAACCATCTCAGTGAAACTAGTGCAGAGGCGGCAAGTGGAATATGTAACACTGTATTGGATAAATGCAAATGCCATTCCCTCATTATCTATAATTGGGATCATTTTAAATAACTGCTCTTCTGAAGAAAAAGTTCCAATTAGGCTGTAAATTTTCATTGTTGAAGCATGTTTCACACCGGCGATAGTTTCATGTAATGTGCTTCTGTGTTATATATAAAAATCAATTATTTTCAATCCATAGTTTTTGGAACGCTGAAACTTTGAAGTGTTTTTGCTGCCAGGAGGAGGGATATTAAATTTGCACATGTCCTGAGCAACTCTCCTTAGAGATGAAAGATAAAAGAGTGAGACTGAGGCAGATAGAGGAGGCAAATCAAAGCCAGGAAAATGAAGAAGAGATTGAAAGACACTGAAACTGGAGCAGCTGTCAGTCAGAAGGACAGGACCAAAAATGAACACTGAGCCAAAAGCAGACAGCCTCGCGAACTGAGCTGAACAAATTAAAAAGTTCTGAACTGAAAAGTATTTTGATTCTAATAAAGTTTTTTTTTTTTTTTTCTGGTTTGTGATATAAATACAAAGGTGGGTTTAGTGGCTAACAGATCTACAGATGGAAGAGAATAGGAATAGTACGCTTCAGCAGTGTGTCTGATATCTGTATCTACTCATTCTTACGTCTTTTCCTGATGTGAGGAAGAGCCTGTCTTTCTGAACTTGTTAGAGACAAAGGCGTTAATGTGATGTTTGTTGAGGAGATGTGCAGTGACAGATTAAATGAGACTGACTGAAACAAAGATGGATGGGATGGAAAGGTAATTTTAACTCACTGAAGCAGAACCAGTGGGAGTGTGGTTATACGGCTGTGGAAAAACCAACCCAAATTTAACTTTAGGATAATGATTGGTGGACAGAGTCAGACATGAGCCAAATAATTCCTATTATTTTTACTTTTTTAAACATATATTATATGCTCTAATACCAGGACCTGACATTCCAGTTTTTTAAAAGATCTGGGCATGACTTCGAATATTTCTGAAATTATTACTTTTTCCCATGGTACTTGTACAACCTGAGGATTTCCGGCAATTTAATAATGGCAAAGGTCATCTGTGATCTTCATCTGTCATGTCTGTGTATGGCACAATAACATAAAAACTCTGTTACATCTACCCCTACCCTATTACAGAGGTCCTGTAATAATGTACCCATCTTCTATGAATCTGAAATAAAAGGGATTTGCATTGTCTGTACATGTTAACACCGCCTATTTCATAGTTAAGATGCGTGGAGGATGTGATGGCAGTCCTTAATTAAAGTGTTTTTCTTTTTTGGGGGGGTGGGGATGGGGTCTGATGTTCACCATGACTAATTTTGCACTGTTGAAGCTCATATATAGATCCCCTCCAACCATGAATGATTGTTGGAAGCTCCACTTATTCTCATTTCTGTTATGATAAAATGACCAAAACTCATTCATTCATTCATCTTCTGAACTCGCTTTATCCTCATTAGGGTCACGGGGGTCAGTCGGAGTCTATCCCAGCTACTTATGGGTAAAGAAGGGGTACACCCTGGACATGTCACCAGTTCATCGCATAGCTGAACATATACAGACAAACATCCATGTGCATCCATGTTTCTCTCCCTACAACTCGCCCTCCCAGAATCTCTCTCTCTCTCTTTTTCTCTTCTTCTACCCTCTCTCTTTTACACCAACTGGTCAAGGCTAATGACCTCCCTCCAGACTCATCGTTTGCCCCAGGTTTCTGCCTGACAAAAGGATGTTTTTCCTTCCACTGTCATCATGTGTTTGGTCCTGGAGGATTCTGTTGAGTTCTGTTAATTGGCTTGAGAGTTTCAATCAGCACTATATGTAATGTGTCATGAGATAACTTTTGTTATGATTCAACACTATATAATTAAAATGTGATTGATTAATTGATTGATTTGAAGGATAATTCAGGCTTTAATTTAGGACGGTTACAATTAACCCATAAAGACCCAGTGTGACTTTTGTGGTAGTTCCCAAATGAATTTTTCTCTTTATTGAACTTTTCTTAAATGATTTATCACCATTTATTGTAATATTATCCTCCATATTTTGCACATTCTCAATGATAATGAAGTATTGTTTTATATTTAATTCACTGATCATGTAGAGATTCGTAAAAGCTCAGATTAAAATGAAGGGTTATTATGTCAGAAAAAGAGAAAACGGAAGAAACACTGACTTTTTCAGCAAAAACATCAATAACTGACCATTAACTGTGTCTCCATCCACTGTCATTGATCAAACTCCATTTCGGTTTTATTGATGAATTAATGTTGTAGATGACGGTGGTTAAACAATCATTACAGATGCTCTGAACATCCAAATGGGACATATCTGATAACCATGAAAAGATGAAAACCTGCACTTTACATCAATTATTTACATGCATTGATAGGATTAATGGATCAGCAGGTGATAAACATTTTAAACCAATTGGTGGTTTTGGTCGATAGTGGATGTTTGGGTCTTTATGGGTTAAGACTTTTTAAAGATCTGCTGAAACTATACATGGGAACACCAGAGAAGACAAGAAAACTGCTCTCTGTGTTTTAGCAAAACAAGTTCCTGTATTATGTCGATGTATTTTACCACAGAAATGTGTGATAAATTCATTTACAGCTGCAAGCAGATATGTCACTGTGAAGGTATGTGGCCACTCAAGTGAGTTGTGAGTCAGTCCACTGGTCTCCCATCATGTTTGAACTACTGACAACACAACAGGTACAAACAATGGAGGTCATTTGTGGTTTTACTGTGTGTGCTGTTTTTTGTTCAAATATCGAGCCAAGCTAACAGAGCTATAATGTAAACTATCGGCCGATTCATGACATTAGGATTATGAAACCTTTATTTTGATCAATTATCTGAAGGATGATACCATGATAGACATCGACAGTCTGTCTTGGAGACCATTTATGCTATATGTGCCTATACCTTGTAATTTGCTTTGAATAAAAGTGTCAGCCAAATGTAATAATGGTGTGTCTTGTTTTTATGAGAACTGAAGTTAGAGGTTGATTGGACACCTGTAATGAGTTCATATTAAGGTAAGTGAATGAAGCAGGTGGCTTGATGTTTGATTAATCAATGAGATGCAGATGTGCACCTGGGGGAAAGACCAAGAAGTCCAGATGACTGACAAGTCCTAGACATGGAAAAAGAAAGACAAACACACAGAGAGCAGAGAGAGGAGGTGGATATTTTCCCTTTGTCTTCATGGTTTTGGAAGTTCATCCAGATGAAAACATCTCTGGGGAGTCCCTTACGTGGCTTGTAGTCTGCATGATTCTGAGGGTCTTTGCTGCCTTCTGGGTCCCTCTTCATTTCTGTCACCAGGTAAGCAACAAAGCCTTTCTGAGTGTGTGTTCGTGAGGGCAACAAATAGAATTTCAGCAAAACACCTTCTTTTAGTGTGCAGATAAGAGATGCAGCATCTGTACTATTGCACTGCCTCTGTGGGCAAAGGTTGCATACACAGCGTTCCTTTGTAGGAGGACTGCACTTTGATGACACTGCATATGACCTTTGACCTGTACAGAGTCAGTTTAAAACGGAGCTGCCCCGTGTGAGGCTCGAACTCACGACCTTCAGATTATGAGACTGACGCGCTGCCTACTGCGCCAACGAGGCCTATATTTGTGAGGACAGTATCAAATGCCAGAACCCAATATTATTGTATTTTAGGATTTTTTAATTAGGAAATACATGAGGACATATTTCATGACTAAGACATGTTCATCTTTTTTAATCCATATGACATTTTTTTTTAGGTTACTTTAATAATAACGTGATCCATGTAAGTACAACACATCTTTGCCCTGTGTGATTCGATGAAATGCCTACTGTGCCAACAATGGTGACCTTTGGTGTGACTTTTTCTCAACACATTACATGTCCAGTCCAGACAAAGCTTCTCTGACAAATAGACAGAGGTCTCATTCACATGGGTCTCCTTTGTCCCACAAGTGGTTCTCAGCTGATACAGCACAGCACATCAGCCTTAGGTCACTTCCAGTCATCTATCACTGCAAATTCTGTTTCCTTTGGGGCTGTCAGGTAGTCCCTGGGTCCACACGAAGTTACAGTTTTTGACATGACTCATAAAGGGTGCGGCTTCCAGCAGACATCTGCATGAAGTACCATACATTTTAACAGATGGTCATTTCATACTCCTCTTCATCTTCCTCAGGGGGTTGTTGCCACCGCAGTCTCTCTTGACATATTATAGCCACAAAATCAGTCTGTTTTGATGGATGAGGTGCTTAGCTAGGACTTATTATGGATTTTATAAGAATCAGACAACTGCTATAGTCTTCTCCAGCACATGTTAAGATTCTCAGTTGTGTTCAAGTCTAGATGTTGTTTCTCTCTCCATGTGATGTCTAATGTTTTTGACTTATCTATAATTTGATTGAGGTGTGTTGGAAGGATAGCAGTCAATCATGGATAAATGGTTTATGGACAAATCATGTCACTGTTTGTAAATCTGACAAATGAAGCAACCTCACATCTTAACAGAGTCCCCAGAAACATGTCACGATGTGTTATTTACAAGATATTATGTGTTACTCACCCAAGGGAGGCTTAGTGCAAAACACTTGCCCCGTGTGAGGCTCGAACTCACGACCTTCAGATTATGAGACTGACGCGCTGCCTACTGCGCCAACGAGGCTACGAAAACGGGTATAAACAGATGACATAGCCGATGTGTCGAGGTACGCTACTAAGATATGCTCCAAAACGTCCCGTAAAGTCGCGCCTTCGAATCCCCGTGTAAGCTATTATTATCTTTGACTGAAACGTTTCACGGAGTATTCCTCTGAAATGTTGTCAACAATCGATGCAAGAAAGTGAGATAAAGCGCGCTGTTTTCTCACAAACTGTCTTCTAATTTGTCTTTTTGTACCTCGTACATTGTACTGTTCAGCGCTGCTGTTTCTCATGCACAAACGTCTCCGTAGCAACGCGTCACGTCGCCGTAAATAAATATTAAATTCCCGAAGTTAAAACATTGATTCAACATCAACATTCCATTGTAGGAAAGTCTTTAAAACACAACAAAGTGTTTAAGTGAAGTGGTCGGCTGGAAATCATAGACAATATTTTACTGTAATAGTTTTATTATAGAATTATAGAAACGCTATAAATTCCCTTAGTTATCCTCACTCATACACTCTCAATATGAGTGAGGAGTTGACGTCAGCGCTCAGAGCCCCTCCCCTCATACCTCCCTCTCCGCCATGTTTGCAGGATTCCGGCGGCAACTCCTCATTGTTCCTACTTGTGTACGTGTGTCCAGTAACTTTGCGGGTGTTTTTAATAACGTAGCAATGACTGGAAATCACTGCTGTGTTAAAAACTGCTCCAGTACTTCACACGATTCTTACGGAAAACGTAGGAACAATGGGATACAGTTTTTTAGTATCCCAAAATGGATAAAACACCAATTAGAGGAAGTATCTGACCTGACAAGGAGACGC
>JAPSES010121472.1:0-16455 GCA_029822895.1 Maxillicosta whitleyi
CTGATCCAGCGCTGTGTAAACACTTGAGATACGGGGATACGCAGTAGAGCGCTCTAGCGGTGATGTTCGTTAGAGGTTTATTGGAACACAAGTGCACTCCAAGTTAGAACCACTGATTGAAACTGAAGATGTTTGTATTTTTTTCAGATTAATTCTCTTTTGACCAGAACTGCTGTATTATTCAGCTCTATGAAGAATGAATTAACTCTCACTATTCCTGGAAGAAAAAAAATAAGACGGTGACATGTAATGATACATTTTCACTTTGAATGTTTTTTGTGTGTTTTTGTAGTTTGACTACGGAGCGTTGGCTGACAAACTGTTGGCGTTATCAAGTCGCAGCAACACACCAAGTCACAACAGAAAGAGGCTCTACAAAATCATCAAAGTGTGAGTAATTTCACACATTTTATGAAGAGGATGGGCTCAGCAGAATTGTGTCCTTCAATGATAGGCCCTCTGTACCAGATTAGTTCTGGTTCTTTACACAATTCCATTCAGGATTCTTGAAGAATTCTTGATCTAGTAAACCAGCCCTCATTTCTGCAGTTGAGTGGAACCATTCAAGTTTCTTGGCCTTTATTCAGTTGGTTCTTTTAGATGATGCTTAGGTTTTCTTTTTTTTTTTTTTTTACTTTGTGCTCAAGGGAAACAAACCCGCCGCTCTTTTATGTCCTATTTTATAGGTTTTCTTAAAACTCAGTACATACTAAATCTCCAGCAGTTATCACACATTCTGTTTCTAACACTTTTGTTACATCAGGTGCTTTACTGTTTAAAAAAATTTATTTGCTTAAAGTATTTTTTTTTGCCATTTTTCGTATCAATAATGATGCATAGAGGAAATGGAAACTCCATTTTCAAACAGATGTTGCAAACATTTCACTCGCATCGATCAGCTGACCGTTCACC
The DNA here is from genome assembly GCA_029822895.1 of Maxillicosta whitleyi. Lineage (NCBI taxonomy): Eukaryota > Metazoa > Chordata > Actinopteri > Perciformes > Neosebastidae > Maxillicosta > Maxillicosta whitleyi. Next base: position 913 of record JAPSES010121472.1, read on the forward strand.
TGTTAACAGTGTCTCAGTCTGGTTCAACAGGTCATGATAAGATCAAATTGTTCCTCTGAATCTTTCGGGGGAAAAAAGACAATAGAACTCTGCTTTTTCTGCGCTTCATGATAGCCATGTATGATATAACCTGCAGCCCTGTAATGGAACCTGCAAACAGGTTTACGGAAATGCACTTAATTCACATTTCCATTTAGCCTTTCAACAGTCGCTTAACATGTGAATACATCCACTGTTGTTGACATCCTCTCTTTCCAAGTTTCCTCTTACAAAGTCAAAGGAGTTGTATATTTTACTACCATCATATAGGGGCTATGGCCTTTCTTTGTTTCTTTTTTTGTGTTTTTCTTTCAAAAATGCTTTGCTTTACCTTTTCATTTGCCTAGTGTTAGTTTTAGTTTTTTAGTTGTTTTTTTTTTAATAATAATAATAAATCTTAGAGGTGAGATTCTTGGTCAGTAAAAGTCTTGTATAAATAAAAACATATCTTTAAAAAAAATCTCAATGTTTTGCAACCATGATGCCACTTCCAAAAAAAGGAAAATGAATTTTGTTTTGATCCACAATAGTTGGTTTTTGTATTGAATAAAAAGTACACTTCATTTAGTTTTTTTTTTTTTTTTTTCCCAGATATTTTACTTTGTGCTTACTTTGCTCTTTGTGCTTCTGAATCTCTGTCAATATGTAAATAACCTCGGGCTGATTTAAGTTATTATTGACAGAACAGGGCTGTAAAGAGTCTGCAGACCATGTTTAAAGTCTTTACATAGAAGCAGAAACAGTGGTGATTTGTGTTGGGGTTTTTTTTTGTTTTAATGTGTTTGTGCAGTGTAGAAGGCAACAGCAAAAGCAGATGTTATCAGCTCTTGCTCACACATCTTCCTATTTCTCACCCTGATATTACCACAGCTCTTCTGTAACCATATGTGTGAAACTGTAAATGTATAGACTAAGTGTAGCCATGTCTCAGCTGGACTTGTCATACTCCCCTTAGACAATGCAGGAACATCCAGACCTGAGCTTGAAGTTGCATAGAAAGGTTTTATCAACAAGAAATCAGGCTTGAACAGGGGTCATTAACCCTGGTCCTAGAGAGCCGCTATCCTGCACGTTTTAGATGTGTCCCTCTTCGAACACACCTGATTCAAATGATAAGCCTATTGTCAAGCTCTGCAGAAGCCTGATAATGACCGGTGTGCTGAAAAAGGGGAAACCTCTAAAAACAAGCAGGATAGTTGGTGGCTGTCTAGGACCAGGGTTAGTGACCCCTGTTCTAGGACCAAAACACTAATGCTTCATAGTAATGACAACAATAGTCCTTATTTTTACAGCACTTTTCCAATAATGCGCCAAGTTCGTCACAAAGGAAATTGATCAAATACGTAAGGTAAGAGAATTAAGTAGTCAGTAAATTCACAACTCTGATAAAACCTGGATTTAAATACGTTTTAAGAAGAAACGTAAAAGTAGTCAGAGGTTTTGGGTCATGACTGAGAAAGCTCAATCGTGTCATTTTCAATCTGGACACTGAGACCGCTGCCTCAGGCCACCAGTCGACATGGGGTTAAGATGTCTAAAATATCCTCTGAGGCCATGCTATGAAGAGCTTTAAAAGAGATCAATAAAATCTTATGTGATATTTTTCTTTTAAATCATTTCCCTGTGCTCTACATAAACTGTAAATGCTCTGCTTGGGTCTGAATTCTTCATTAATTCAACTCCACTGGCCATTTTCAACCCTATTTCTAAGTAATGACACCAGAAGCTAATCTCCTCAGAGACTAATAAAAGTGGGTTTAGCAAAATATGACCCCATTAAAATCAATTCTAATACACAGGGAGTCAGTGTAAAGAAGTTAAACAGGAATGATGTGTTCATGTTTTTTTTTTCTTTGTCAGAGTTGCGTTGAGTAGTTCTGTACAGATTCCAACCACAGCTTCCTCTCTGCATTTCACTAAGTATCACACCAACTGAAGCTTAGCCTAGTCTTATTTAGTCTATACATATTTGTTTTCCCAGTATTTTGATGCGTCACATATTAGTTTGGGGAAAAACCAATGGCGACCAATATGATTATGAGTTTGAGCATTTGTTAAAACTTCTCCTTCTGATCAGATGAGTGTTTTCCTGTTTTAATGTTTAACCCAGGCTAACATTTCTTCCTCTCTGCTCTGATTTGTCAGGCTACGTGACCTCAGTGAAGGTAAACTCCGCCCTCGCAGCTTTTCCTTCAGTATTTGAGAATCTTGGAAAAGAAGAATATGTTTCTAAAATGTGGCCTGTTGTCCCCTCAGGGACCTTTCCTCAGGACGAGTATCCAGAGGAGGTTTCCACGGACGAGGACGACGACATGTTCGCCAGCAGGAAGAGGGTTAAGAGGAGATTAGATCAAATGGAGGGCGATGATGAGGATCAAGGAGGCCCAAAATCCAAGAAAAGTAAAGGTACATTAAACTTTAAATTTTATTATGAAACAGAGTTGTGAAAATTTTCAATGGAGGCGTTCTGACACAGTTACATATTAATGCTGTTTTTGTTGGTTGTTCGGAAGCCTCAGGACTTTTTAGAAACACAGAAAAACTAAGGACCGCTGAGTTATAAATATTCTAGTCAGGAGGAAGATGACACATCACTGATTAACATTCAGAATGTTACATGTCATGTAAATGTCATACTCCATTTGTACCTAGGCCTTAGTCATCAACATTCTTTAACATTTTCCAATTAAAATGTGTGGTGTTGGGGGGTTTTAGAAGTATTGTTACCCCGCCCCCCTGAAGGGGAGGCAAGGGCAGTTGTGTTTGATTCAGCTTGTTTGTTAACACTGAAAGCAGTAAAGCTATTGGTTGAAATCATACTAGATTGGGTTTACAGATTACCAGTGACCCAGAATAAATCGGATTCCATTAATTTTTAAAATCTGTTTTTGTTTTTTTTTCATTTACTTATATGATGGGAGAATTTTGAATTTCATCAATATGATTTCAATTTACTTCAAACTGGCACATGTATAGAGGCAATTGAAATGCTGACATCACAGCACACATAGACATGATGACATCAGCTGGATCAGCGCCAAAATAAGATGCAATACGGTGCATAATAAATGTATTAGACCAACTATCATGAAAATCTAAATAACTTCATAGTATATCAAAAACATGTTTTAAATTAATAATTTCATTGTTATTCATTAAGAAAATGACTAGAAACTACAGCTCATCACAATAAAGAATTATGTTAATTAAAGCAACAATTTTTGTGGAAGGGTGTTTTTATTTTTCCAGTAGAACTCCAGTTACGTTGATCCTTTATTGAAGCTGTAGGCGTCAAAATTGTGGAAAAATGTCAAAATTTGATGTACACCTTCCTTCTAGGAGTCATGTCAAGGTTGTGCCATGCAGAATCTCGTGAGCAATTAGTAACTACTGCTGTCGATCACATTTAACAAACCACTCCCCCACCTCAATGAAAAAACCAGTGATTAGACGGGGCCTCACAGGATCGATTTTTTTTTTTACATCCTGAAAACAAGGGACAGGATTAGAGACACTCTTTTAATAGACTTGAAATTAGAATTTGCATACTATTAAAACTGTCACAATAATGAAATGTTAATTGACCTTTGGCATTCAAAACAGTTGCAATTAACAATTCAATCAGCCTCTTCTGTTCATTTTGCTGATATGACACTAATAGCTTCACAGTGATTGTTCTTCATACAGATGCAGAATATGTCATGAGGCAGAAAAAAACATTTACAATCATTGAACACAGGAAAATATTAAGGAAAATTCCATTTGTTTTATACCGTTTTTAGAATTTGTGAACAAAATGATCTGAAGAGTAATTTGTCATATTCGGTTATTTCTTTGTATATTTAAAGGGTTTCTAGATGCAAGGGACACAACGCTATGACCCGATTAATAATGATGCATCGAGCTAGTACAAATAATTGTGACTGTACTATGTACAATTCTTTAGTAGTTGTGGCTCAAGTATTGTTTATTTTTTTTAAGACTTATATCTACTTCATACCTTGTGTTTTTTGTCGTATTTTTTTGCTATTTTTTAACAATTGTTTTTGAAGTTTTTATAAATGTATTGATGAGCTGTGAAAAGGTCAATGTAGCCTATTCAATATTGTAAAATAAACCCCAAAAGGCAATAAATTATGCAGCTTATTACACAGCCATAATAAAGTAATTAATAATTTGACAGAAGTATTCATAAAAAGGGTTTTATTGATTTTCCGTGCTTTTTTAACACTGAAATACTCCATGGAATTCTGCAGCTGGAACAACATATACACAGAATAACCGATGATGAAAATAATTGAATTGCAGCCCTGCAGAGAACTAATCTATCGGTTTCTCTGCTCTCACAGGAAAGAAAAATGACGGGTCCTCAACCAAGGAAAATGCAAAGTCAAAAAAAGATGGCAGTGAACCAGCGGATGTTACCACCGGTGATAAAAAAAAGAAAAAGAGAAAGAAGAAAAAAAAGAAGGCCAAACAGGGCGGAGGAGAAGACGTGAAAGAGACAGAAGGAGAACAGATCATCTCGTCCATAAAAGTCACAGAAGCCAACACAGAAAATGTGCTGGTGTCTGAGGTCAACAAACCTCCATCGGTCACAGTCACAGAGGAAACCGGCCAATCACAGCCCAGCACAGTCGAGGCAGTTGAAGCAGGGGAGCAGCAAGCACCTGCTACCCAGGAAGACTGCGCTCCTGAGGGGACAACACAGACAGCGACGGCCCCTGAAGATCTGTCACAGTCAGGAAAGAGGAGGGAAAAAAAGAAGGACTCAGAGCCAGGAGAAGGACAGGAAATCAATCAGACACAAACGTCCATCTCATCGATAAAACTCACAGATGGTCCAACAGAAACTCTGCTGCTCTCCGAGGTCAATAAACCACCATCAGTCTCTGTCACACCAGAAACTGTCCAATCACAGTCCAGCAAAGTTGAGGTAATTGAACCAGGGGAGCAGCAGACTCCTGTAACCCAGGAAGACGGCACTCCAGAGGGGACAACACCGACAGAGACGCCCCCTGAAGAAGAAGCTGCACATCCAGGGAAGAAGAAAAGGAAGAAGAACAAGAAATCTGCACAGGGAGAAGGACAGGAAATTAAAGAGACAGGTGCAGCAGGAACCAGCCAATCAGAACCTAGCCCAGTAGATGCGACTCCTGTTACCCAAGAAAAAGCCACCGCAGATGGGACAACACAGCCAGACACGCCCCGTGAAGAAGTGACACAATTAGGGAAGAAAAGGAAAACGAAGAAAGCGGTGGTAGAATCGCAGGGTGAGGTGTCCGAAGATGTCGCTGTCCCACTGGAGAAGAGCTTGGAATCTACAACCCCAGGGAAAAAGAAGAAGGACCCGAAGAACAAAAGTGAAAAGGCGGAAGCAGCACCAGTAGCAGGAGACGACGGGACCGCAGCTGAGGCCACGGAAACCAGCACCACGACACCCGCCAACAAGAAGGGCAAGAATACAAGCCTGAAAGCTGAAGCAGATGAAGATGCACCACAAGAAACTCCAGTTGTTAAAAAGGAAAAGCAGGCTGCAGAAAAAAAGACTAAAGGATATCAGATGCCAGAGGAAGATGTAGATAAATGCGTAGCAACACCACAGAAGAAAAAGAAGGCCAAAACTAAATCAAAGAGTGCAGAGCAAGAGGATGGAGCAGTGGATGAAGCACAGCAAGTAGTGGAAGCGGACAGCAATGAGACACCAGCAAAGAAGAAAAAGAGGAAAATCCCTGTGGTTTTTGAATTTGAGGCTGATGAGATTGAGGCCACGAAAGCCTTGAACGGGGCTGCACAAGAAGCAACAGCCAAGAAAGCAAAAGTGGGCACTGTGAGTATTTATTGACCTTTTATCCCCTCTGACACTGAATGCATGTGTTCTGTGCATCAACCTGGCTGTCCTCATGTTTCTGGTGCAAAACATTCGTATTGCTCTCTGATACTGTTCTAAGCCTTTGTACGTTTCACTGGCTGAAATATTCTATTCAACAAAGTCACCCTATTTTCACTGGATTCAGGAAATGTGTTTCACCTTATAAAGGCTTGGTTTGTTGCACCAGATTTTACAAGGTTCAGTGAATTTTAGAGATGTCTTCACATTTAAGTCTATGGGCTTGAACTCTGAGGGTTGAACAGTAGTTCAGACTTTATCAAAAGAAACATTTGGAGGCTCTTTGGGACCCAAACACAGAATTCACTTCATGAGGTTTTCATCCCATTGCATTTTTACATTTTTCTGTCTGTCTAGATATGTCACTTATTTATATTTATATATATATATATATACGTGTGTGTGTGTGTGTGTGTCTCAGGAGGATATCAAGCCCATGAAATTATCAAACATATCAGTCAGGTCAACATTTTATATTTTCTTCAGTGAACTCTTGTCTTCTGCTTTGATTGGGGGAAAATTCATATTTCATTATTGCTATACATCTTCCTCTGAGAGCCCAGCTCTAAATGGTTGAAATGCCTCCTGTCCAACCTACTTCTCATAGCACATCCACAGCTACATTGCTTTAAGAAAAATAAAACTTTGTGCCTGTTTTTGCTCTATGCTGCTGCTAATTTCAGACACTGTTCTTTTCTTATTTGAAAAGAGAACTCTCTTATAAACTTGTGCTCCACTTCAGGATGCTGAAACCCCAGACATTCCTCTGAGCACCAAGAAGTCCCAAAAGAAGGTGAAGAATCATACAGGGACGCCGCAAAACTTCGTCACGTTCCAGAACAAAACCACAGTCCCCACACCGCTCTTCTGCAAGACTAAGGGCAGCCCGAGCGCACCGCTGTCTAGTAAAAAGGTAACATGAGTGTTACTCAACATGTGTATATATTAAATGGCCATAATTTTACTCATTAAGGAATATTAAGTGTTTTCCTTCCTTCTATATGCAGTTGTGAATACAACATTCCCAGATAAAGCAAGATTGACAATGAACACACTGGTTGATAAAAAAAAAAACCCATTATAGATACATGAGTTAAATTACAAAAAAGAGCTATTAGAATAATTAATAAAGTAGGGTTATATTTTCCTTTTTTTTTTTTTTTTGTTCAGACAAGGTAGAGTTTTTAGGTGTTACCTGCTCAATAGTTTTGACTATGACTCCAATCTTCCTCAAAAGCATCAACTGACATACTGTTAACATGTCATGTATCAGCTGTCAAGCAGGTAACATCTAAAAACTCTACCTTGTCTGAACAAAAGAAAAAAGCAAAATAGAGTTATTGCACAGAAGGCGAAATAAGAAAAAAATTAGCTCTAGCATATTCCTTTTTTTGGTTTTTATGTTTATTATAATTATTGTACTATATGTAATGATTAATGTACAAACCAAAATAAACCATTCATTCAAATATCTGCATCTGTGTAGAAACAAGAAAACTGAGTTAAAACAGTGTAATACATATGTCACACCTATAAAAGCCGCTGTACACAGACAGAGCTGCAGGATACACTAAAATCCTCTTTTCCAAAAAGTGGTGTTTTCCATTTTTATACGGCAACATGAGGGTGGCTTTGTGAGGGGTTTTCCACTCTTGAACCGGCACTCCAGAAATACCATTTCAGGGCATTGACTACACCGGTGTCATGTGGACGAAATGCTGTCATGATTTTTTTTTTTTTTTTTTTTTAAACTTGTCCAGCATCATAACAGCAGAAAGGTAGTTTTGAAGCTGAGCAAATTGCTTTGGAGAATGGAGAAGACCCTCACAGTAGAATAGGAACAGTACCAACAACAACAACCCTGCTAATAATTATAATGAGAACAGTGTCCAGAACCCAGAACCGTGGAGACTAGACAAAGAATGACACTGGGATGAGTTGAAGTAAATAACATCTGTTAAAGGAGAGGAAAATGTGAACAGAATGTCATAAACAACAACAGCACAAATAACATAAATAATACTAGTTACACAACAGCACAAATAACATAAATGATACTAGTTACACAACAGCACAAATAACATAAATAATACTAGTTACACAACAGCAGTTAATGACATGAATCTGCAGTGATGGAGTGGCTGCATCAAAGCAAAGGAAACAGGGCAACATCACTTCAACAGAAGGAGCCCCACCCAGCACACCAGGAGACCAGGGCACCCAGATAGCCACCCACCGCAGGCCAGTGCGCACCCCGATGCCCCTGGACCAACACCCTGAGGACCCACCCTTCATACCCCTAAAATCCCCCACATACATGTCCATAATGATACTAAATGTTTGCAAATTGACATAATTTCGTTGTCGTGTGTATGAGACTGAACTGCCATCTGTGACCTTTTTTATGAGGATTTTGTTTTTGTCTTTGTTTTTTCTTTTACAGAAGTGTACAACTCCTAAATCTGCCTCCAAGAAGGTGACCTTTGGCCTCAAGAATAATAAAACAGCTGGTAAGAAAGCAGATGCACAGACAGGTGTTAAATGGAAGGAAACCACACTAAGGGTTTCATGCGCACGAACAACAACCATGTTACAGTAAAGAAATTATACATGAGGGTTGGTTGTTTGACATATTATGGTTCTGTTCATTTATTGCCTCTATTATTATACAAGCCTAACAGTAGTTGATTTATACAGTCGCAGAAAAAATGATTAAACCACCCTTTTTGTCTTCAAAAGTACATTTGTTAAGCAAAAATAGCTCATAATAGTTTGATTTCAGAGCTGATATGTATCCATGCTCCATGTTTTCATGATAAAAAAACAAAATCACTTCAGTTCTTAAATCAATATCTATGGCATTGTACTGACAAAAACAGTGCTTTTAGACATTCAATGCTTTCTTTTCTGTCCGTGTTACACACTTTTTTTTAGTACTTAATTGCATAACCATTGTTTTTGCTGACTTTTGATGGTCTAATATTTTTTTTTGCGACTGTATACAAAGTACACTGAAATAAGCAAAGTCAGTTATTAATAATAATCACAGTATTTAACAAACTTTAAAAAATTATTTCCATTTGCTTTTCACCTTCAGAAACCAAAATTGCAACATAAATGAGTTCAAACCCTGAATACAATAGATACCAATAGACAGAAGTGAAGAAATTGAGATGAAGTGATGTATTAACATGAATAGTTAGAACAATAATAATAAAAAAAAAAAAAGATCCTCAGATAACTCTATTCTGTTTTCACTGTTTCTATAGAATAGTTTATTTATTTTTTTTGCCTGTCAATGGGACTCTAGATTGAATTTGGTTATAATCGCTCATATTTACGTGTAAATGTTCATCAATATAAACTGTCCCATTTTAAAAAATAAATAACTCATTTATTCATTCATTCAAATATACCAAAAAAATGTGCTTGAGTCAAATAAGTGTCATTAGGCATCATAGTAAAAGTGCAACATGCAGAGTGATTTATAAACTGTTCATATGCATCTGCAGGAAATAGAGTGAGAATTGAATGAGTTGCAGCCTACTTCTTACTTGATTGAGATGAAATGGACTCTCCTGAATCATCCAGCTGTGGAACGCTCCACCACTGGACTATAACTGGACTAGGAAGTTGTGATGGTGGGATAACGGATATTGGAATATGAAGTTGGCTTCTATGAGTTGAAAGGACCCTGTGGGATAGTTAGGGTTCATCACTGAAGGAACACATAAGTGCTGCTTTCAGTATTTATAATCCTGTTTGATTTAGAAACATTTTTTTCCATTTGCAGCCGTGCCCCTTATTTCAACACAATTTATCACCTGTGGGATGTGAGACAGCACTCAAACCACTATAATCAGTGCCAAAGAGCTGTGGCGCTAGAAATGCAACACCCTATTAACAGTCAATGTTGGTTTATCCTTTCATTTGTCACCTGTCTGTAGTTTGGTTAAAATAAGTACAGGTTTTCAGTGTAATAAAGCAATGTAAATCACCTTCTTTCTGTCTTCCAGAGTTTAAGAAAACTGATCGCAGCCTGCTGTTGAGTCCAGACGGTTCATCACGAGTACCCTTTGACCCCGAACAAAAGCCCAAGTGTGGGGTGTTGAAGTCTCCACCTACACCAGCCGCCAAAAAGACTCTGGCCACCAAGAAGAAGAGCTGTAGTACTCCAATGAGTACGCCCAAACGGCGTCCGTCTGCTGCAGACTTCTTCTAACAGACTGATACAGACTCTGGACCGTCTGAACTCTGACTCATTTACAACAGTGGCAGACTGAAAAATATTTTTAATGTTTATCTGTTATCAGCGTTAAGTTTTTGCATTTTTGAGTGGGTTTTAATAAAGCAACTCATTATGGTTTTTCCAATTTTCTCTGGGTTTGTGTTACCATAAACATAGTTTACTATGCCATCTGTGTATAGTAGAGCATGAGTGGGTTTTACTGTAACAGTATTTTTATAGTGCAGTATTTGGACTTTTACACATTTCTCTGGTGCAGTATTGGTACTTTTACTGCTACAGAGTATATGTAGTGTAGTATTCCTACTTGTACTGTATCTCTGCTGATCATTGATGCTTATATTAAATGAAAGCATTTCATAAGTGAGTTCAGTTCAGACGTCCAGTGCATCTGCCAAACAGATCCTGCTTGTGTTCTGCATTTTTAGGCAGCGGTGGGGGAATGAGGCAGTAATCCACTTGCTAAAGGTACTGCTGACTCCATTCATATTATGTTCTTACTACCGAGACGTTTCTTAAGGGAAAAAAACTACATCGGCAGCATTTTGTGGATATGAGCTTTACAGCAGGTCTCCCATCATGCAATGAGCTGTAACCTAATTTTTGGACATATTCTCATACATCTGTTTAAAGTCATATTGAGGATATATACATTTTAGATATATAAAACTGTGGACTCATCTGACTTGAGAGGGAAGCAGGTTGTATTGACTGCTCCTTGTGTAGGTGGCTATGGGGGGTGGCATCTCCGTCACCTGATACAACCAGGTGACCTCGAAGTGTCAAACTCAAAGTCTCACTGTGTAGATCTCAACCATCTTCTCCTCAAAAACTACCAGTCAGATTAATTTCAATTACTATTGGGATTCACATAAATCATAAAACCGTACATTTCTCATCTAACCTTTTAAAATATACCTGTAATTCTGTGGTTCCCAAATAATTAAATACTTTCATTTATTGTAACAAAATCACATGCAATATCAATTCACATACAAGTCCATAAATGTATCAGGCAACCTCATAAACACCCAATCCCATAATATATTATGTGTTCTCATAAATTTTACATTTAGTCTAATTACTGTCACACATAATCCCATCAGCCTATCATGTTATCTCATAAATATTACATGCAATGTCATAAATTCTACATGTAACCCCTCAAATGGTGCTCTTTATGCATTATCTGCGCCTAACCAAATGAGTGTAACTTGTTCCTACACAGTATTTATTTATTTATATACTGCAAGGATCAAAGCTGGAAATGAGATTAAAAAAAAAAAATAGTCTTACCTAAATCCATGACATTTGCATGAACATACCCAAAATGATCAAAAAAGAAGTGAAAAGTCCTTATAGTCAAATGCTACATACATACGTATGTTAAATTTAATAGTAAATAAAAGTGTCTTAATGATAAAGTCTGCTGCAACAGTGGACATATGCATGAGGGAAATCCAGAAGATTTACATTTGTTTGGTATAAAAAGTTAGAATTTTGCTAAAGGAAATGGAAATAGATCTAAATGCAACATATTTATCTCTATCATTTGTTGGTTGTCATTCTTGTTCTTGTTTTTTAAAGTCTATTTTTATTTTAAACGTGACCTTGCACCAGAGAGTTGTCTTTTAATTTCGTTCTACGTGTTTATAATGACAATACAAGCATTCTATTCTATTCTATTCTATTCTATTGTGTTTTGGAGGGACACTATAGTTCTTGACTCTTGTTTTGTGGTTCTGTTCCTTTCCACTGCTGTTACTTGTTAATCGGATTACTCATATATGTTGGTGTCGATGTTTTAAGGTCATATTCGGGTCGATTCTCCTCTGGTTTATTTGTGTGTTCAGATTCAGTAAAGTCAAAATGGAAAACGACACTGACCAGAGGGTATCGCAGTGAGAGGTGTAAACAAGGACGCATCATCGTCGTCGTCATATATTATCGTGATTTTATCAACTATATAAACCTCAGTCAGATTAGGCTGGTGATTTCTTTATCTCTCTCTCTCTCTCTTTTTTTTTTTTGTTTTTTTTTTTTTTTTTTTTTTAAGTGCTGTCTCCCTCTCGTGAACAGTCACAGACATCCACGCGCACACCGCAGCTTCGTTACCGTTCTCGGATTGTAAATGGAAAGACGGTGCGCGCGGTTGGACACGCGACGGCACAGTTTGGGACTCTGTTTTTATCCGGATATCTGTCTACTTTTATTTTATTTCCTCACTGATTATCACTCCCCGTGGGTTATGAACACAAATACAACTGAGGTAAGTGGTGAAGTAGTAGGAGTAGTGTTTCCCTACTGTCATTTTTTTTTACCCTGGATTCATTATTTATCCACATCCTAATTTCAATGCGTGCCTTTGAATAACTAATTAACCCTATTTGAGTCAGTTCTAGTCACAATTACATCATATACTATGTCTTGAGACAGATCAATGCCTGTCATTTGCATATTTAGTTAATACTGACACCAGGCTAATCATATAGTGCCATGACTGATGTCTGGAGCCAGAGAGTTACAAGACTGAAAGTGTTTGAATTCAATGCTGCTCATCCACAACAAGAATGCAGTGACAGTAACAGAGGTCTCCACATGTTTCATTGGTGCAGGCTCATTTCATGATTTGTGTCTAATTTCCCAACAGGAGCAGCTGAAACATGTTGACAGAGCCTTTGTTTCTCCTGGTTGCTCTTTTCTGTGTCTATGTGTCATTCCCAGCTGTTTCCTGTGAGTATCAAACCTTCTACCAGTATGTAAGCTGTAATGGGCTTAATGGGTACCTCTGCCCTGAGATGTGGTAATGGAGCACTTTTTGCTTTCTGTCCACTGATGAAGTGCAATTTAGCCTCAATTAAATAGAATTATAAAAATTCAATGTGAAAGATTTCAAGGGTTCTAGTTACAGACATTTTCATAGATGTATAATAGCAAAAAAAATAAAATAATGTTTTTGTTGCTATGTGTCATCCACTGAGTGCATTACTATGTTTGAAAATGGACCACAGTTAATATCTCCTAAATGGGGCTTTTTACAGTGAATGTAAGTGACAGGGTGCACTCAACTTCACTACTAAGTCACTGCATATATGCACAGATCCTTTAAAATATCATAGAAAAAAGTCTAATATAGTCTACCACTGCAAGAGTAACATTAATAGTGCTGTAACATGTCATGTAAAGACCTAGAAATATTTTTGTGGTGATTTCCAAATGATGTTTTCCTGATTTTGATCTTTTTCTAAGTGGTTTATCACCATTAATTCTAATATTATCCTGTGTATTTTTGTGAAAATTAGCTATATTTTCTGATTACGTAGATGTTCACAAAAGCTCACAGTATATTCAATGCTTATTGTATCAAAATTGAAGAAAGGGTGAATTTTTCAGCAAAATATACTTAACCCATAAAGATGCAGACATCTATCGTTGACCAATAACTTCAACCGATCTAAAATGTTCAATAACTTCTAATCCACTAATCTTATCAATATGTTGAAATAATTCAGGTAAAATGTAATTCGTCATTTACGACGGCCATCAGATTGACCCATTTGGACGTCCAGAGGTTCTGTGGTTACCATGGTAACGCTACAATTTTCTACAACATTGATTCAGCATGGAGTTAATGATATCTTTGCTGAAAAGTCACTTTCTCTTCAGTTTTGTCCGTTTTTCATGAAATAACCCTCACCTTTCCGCTGAGCTTTTATGAACATCTACATGATGAGTGAATTAAATACCAGAAAATATCTGATTTTCACAGAATAAAGAATATAATTTGACAATAATGATGATAATTCACTTAAGGAAGGTGAAATATAGAACAATCAATTTGGGAACTGCCACAAAAGTAACACATCTTTATTGGTTAACTGAATACAAAAACAAGCATCTAGAACCACATTTTGTCAAACTAGTGTTTGTGTTCATGTTTTCTCAATGAATGGGTGTTGCAGAAGATGACATGTTTCCACATTCACCATGAAGCCTCTGAACTTCCAAAAAAGACACATGGATGCTGGGGAAAACCTGAGAAACTGCATTTTACCTTAATTATTTAATGGTTTTGTTTGGATTAGTGGTATAAAAGTTATCACATGTTTTATATCAGTAGATGCATGTGGTGGTTAAGGCTTTGAGGGTTAAATTAATAGAGTTTATTATTGGTAATTCTTCTCAGTTCAAATGCACTAGCTTAGCTCTAAACCAATTCAATTCAATTTTATTTGTAGAGCCCTATCCTCCTGACACCCAGCAATACATTTTTGTCCTTTGTAGTGGACAAAAGTTTCGTGGGTTTACTTTAAAAATGCTGTCCACTGCAAAGGACATTCCATAAAAAATATAAATAAACAAATAAAAATTATTTTAAAAAATATTGGGAAAAAAATAGTACATTATGCAGTTTCCGATCAAGACAGTTGTTTAAAAAAGGAAGCTAAAACTTTCACTTTGCTAGGTAGTCAGGAGGCTATATCACAGCAAGGTTGCCTCACAGGGCTTTACAGGGTTAAACAACAGTCAAATCAAAACAAAGGTCAAATATACAGTAGGTGAAGGAAGTTAATGTCCTGGGCATCAAGTAGAAGAAACACCAGTAAGACTGATGGACAAATGAAAACCTACTCAGACATCTGAATAGAGTTTATGTTACAAATGAAAAACAACATATGGCAATTAGATTTTCTAATTACTAAATAAATTAAATATAAAGATGATTTTCAAGTCAAAGCAATCAACTGCAGCTTGAAATTATCTTATGCTTAATATAAAGTTTCAACATGTTTGAGTGTTAGTGGAGGTGATTACACTAAATATCTGATACTTTAGTCCATATTACAAACGTTTTTCTGAAAATTTGTCTACAGTTTTCTGGAATTTTCCCAATTGTAGGGCCTATTTGATATGTAGACTGAATGCATATGTATTGGCTGTTATAACATTGACGAGATGGTTGCCCTAATTACAGCAATAATCCATGTCCAGTGTCCAGAAAAAAAGACATCCACAGTCTGATTTGTATGGTGTTCACGTCACATAAAACTCCTCACTTTCCTGACAGCTGAGTTGTTTGTCAGAGCTGCTGCACACATTGTGCTTCACTTCATTATCTTTATTGTTTTTGTACTTCAAGCAAATAATGTGGTGAGAAGCCATTAAGCAATACTGTCGATTTTTTTTATTGATTTGGAGTGCAAAAGCCAAGAAAATCTTTGTTTCTTCATAGTGAAATATTTGTATTCTGTTAGTACTCATTATAAGAATGATGTTTCAACAAGATATACAAAACTAGAAAAGCACACAGAGAGCGCAAACCTCCGCCAAGCAGCACAGTTCCCCCACATATTGTGACTGACACCCC
>JAPSES010121481.1:0-16453 GCA_029822895.1 Maxillicosta whitleyi
AAGATGTGACAGTGAATGTGTCCTGGAATCAAAACTGAAGATGGTGCAGTCAAATATTGCATGTGTGACTTTTTTTTGGCCAATGTAAATTCATCTCAAAGAGAAGAGATGCTTTGCACCAGTGTTCACTACAATCTGTTGTGCACACAATATAGAACATTTACATTACATGCAATACAAAACTGACCTTACCTCATAATTACAGTAGTTAAAAACACATATTTCATATTTAAACCATGCTTAAAAAGTCAATTTGTCCTAATTCATCAACATTAAAAACATTTACCTGTTAATACATATATAACACTACTCTATATTAAAAACATGTCAGTGCATCTCATGTTGGCATGGTCTGTAAATCCCAGTTAGTAAATATTTTGGCAGTATTATGGTATACATTTAGCATTTTTGGCACTTAGCATTACACTTAGCATTTTTTTAGCACTTACTACTTGAGATATTCCATTAGAATTAAAAAAAAAAATAACATGAATCTTTGAACATAATGAGTAAAACTGTATTACTTAAACAACCTGAGTCACCTGGAAATAGCTCCCACAGTCCCACACTTCTTCTACCATCATCAAACTCCTCATTTTGTTTTCATTAAGACATCTCAGAATGCATACTCTGCAGTCTTAATTAAAACACATTTGTTAACCACAGAAACAAATGGTACAAAAATGACCAATCTGAAACTGTACCAATCACATAAAAAAACCAAATGCTTGTTGCAATGCAGCACCGATAACTGCAGCGTCAGGCTTCACACATTTAAAATGAATTAATTACGAATTTTTGGTCCATCTGTGAGAGCTCAGTGAAGCCTGTGAGGGGCCTTATGGGTCCAAATACTGGAAAGGACTTTTAGTGTGTCTGGTGTTAAGTGTGCTACTGTGACCAGTGATCGTTTATGTTCACAGTCTTTTAAAAAAAATGACATTCACAAGCATTATTTCAAACCGGGAGAAAAGACAAGGAGAGAGAACGAGTGTGAAGGAAAGGAAAGAAAACTGCTGTAGAATTGATTTTTACAAAGTTGCTTTTCAATTAAGTTCACTTCTACATAAAGGGTCGTCAAAACGCGCTCAGCTCTTCTTTCCTGTCTAGACGTTATATAACGAACTTTGCTAAATTCCATAGGGGCCACGACGATCAAATGGAATGTGTTATGTGTTTCTCCCGGTGTACACATAGAGTACACATGTGCACATGCAGGCGGAAAGACACATGCTTTCTCCTGCATTCACGCATCCATCACACAGACATAGGACATATCTGCATGGCATGCATACTGCAAAGCACAGCTAAGTGGGGGAATCATTTGCATTTCAATCTTTTAATTTGCTCCTTTTTGTGAAATTGAGCTGACTTCCATGAGTGAACCACAGTGAGTACAGAACCCCATTTAAGCGTCCGTCCCCTAAGGCTGACTCTGTACAATTTGAATATCTTTTTTTTTTTCTAGTTGAACTCATATTGAAGCTCATATTCCTATTTCACACATTTAAGTCTTGTGGGCTTGCAACTTAAATCGTGTTCTGAACATGTTGAATATGCAAAAAATACAATGTTGAAGACACATCATGCACAAAATTCAGTTTTTCCTCTGGTTTTGTTAGCCACGCTTCGACAAGAGGAAGAAATTCAATCGAGCGTCGACAAAAAAAAATCAGTCTGTTCTATATTTTTTTTATTTTCTGCCCTTTTCTCCAGCGCTTAAGAGGAACGAAGAATAAGAGTATTTGTTAAAATATGGCCTGCTTTTAACAAAAAAAAAAAAAATCTAAAATAAACACCATTAAGTCCTCCCCCCCTGTAATTACAAATTTAAGTCGTGTATAATTAAAGCAATTAAAATATAAAGTAAAACTTCACGTTAGTTCGCTTAGAAAGTCTAGTGAAATAACTAAAACTCCAGCAGTGAAGTAATAAGCATTTCATTTAGATCTGTCCAGATATAATGGTTAAAAATCCCACAGTGGATTTGAATTCTTACTTTTACAACTTTTACAATTACTGTTATCTTTTTTTGTCGCATACTTGGAATTGCTGCTTATTATTGAAATTATTGGTCTCTTTAATGGAATTTTTTTACTGTCTGGTAAATAATAACTTGAATGGATCATCTTTTTTTATTATTAGTTAAACATAAATTTATATTTTACTTATTTAATATTGTAGCCCTATCTCTCTGTCTCACAGTCTGGGTTTCATACACTGCAGCTACGTGACTGCGTTGTGTGTGGTGTGTGTTTATGGGATGCTAGCGGGGGTGCAGTCCATAGAAAACAAGGCACAGAGGAGTTCAGAATAATGGCGGAACCGTTTATTTTGTCCAGTAATCATATGCAGGGTGATACTGCGTACTAAATCAGCGTTTTTATGTAACAAAACCACAGGTATAGCTAAAGCTAAAACAACTTAAAACTAAATCAGATCCCCGAACGAAAATTCAACGGGCTAACAATAAAAGTTGTACTCACTTCAGATATAAAGGTATTAACTCCACAAATATAAATGTTACTCTCTCACTTCAACCATAGCCACGGGAACTAAGGTTGCTGCCGGTGTGATAGCACCCCCTGCTGGATGGTATGTGTCATTGCACCATGTGAGACGGGGGCGGGGTGGGACCTAACCAGAAAATAAATAAACGTCTTAAAAAGCGGAAAAAGATTGTCTTCATAATAATAATAATAATGATAATAATAATAATAATATACTTCATAACGTGATGTTGATAACACTATGCATTGTGGATATTATTGCATTCATTATTGGCAGCCCACACAGCTAGCATACATGATGACCTGAGACAATGTCTCAAAAACGGATTTCAGATTTTTTTTAGTGGCAGTACTAGCTCTGCAAACTTACAAAATGTACCCTGAAATGCCAAAATTGTCGATAATTTCATGTTATAACCAGTCAGTGCAAATAACATAGCTTACCTGTCAGGTGATGCAGTGTACTAAAGAAAACACGGCGCCCTAATCTTCTGGTACCAACCCTACAGGGTAACAGACGGACCAAAAAAACGCTACCAAAATGGGAGTTTAAGATGAAACTGTTGTGTAACAGCACCATCTATCAGCGTAAAATATACATCTACCTTACAATATCATGAATAGGTTTATTTTTTTTAGCGTTTCTCTACATGTAGCGTCCGTATTTCTTAAATCTACCAGTCTTTAAAAGTGTGCATCCTGTAGCTGCACGATCAATTCTGCAGGCGTCTTTTACTCCATATGTGTGTGTGGGTCTGTCTGTTTTTTATGTACTCAATGATGCATCACAACCGTACATGCAATGACTATTAATATGTGTTTTCAGCCTTGTGTTTCCGTGTTGCACAGTCTGTGTGGCACACATGTCAGTACCAACAGGGTCCAGAGCAATTTGTCAACATCAGAGGTGAATCATTGCCAGTATAAAATATTCATATCATTCATGAATATTAAAAACTTTATTGAAGCAATTATCATAATACCAGCAGTCCTCCAGTCCGTGTTACATGTACTATTAAAGGGAAATACATTTTAGAATAAATAATACAGATTTGTTCTCTGTATTTGAGCTACAGCTGTGTGCTCAGTGAAATGAAAGTGTTGGGGTCTGAGCACTGCATCAAGTGACTCTGCTCAGGGACCACATCTGAGTATGATCTTATACCTACAGTAAATCCGGTACAATATAAACAGCCCCCCAGAAGGTCCGAAATGAAATAAATATGCAAATCCTATCAATTGTTTCTCTTCATATGAAACAGCGTCGATAGAGGAAATTACATCTCTGTGTTTTTGTCGAGTGAAAACATGTTCACCTGTAGGAAAACGGAGAACATTTCCAAGGAAAACATTTTCTATAAATCCGGTTGCCAAGTTGCTGATTGCAATTTGCCTTGTTATGCTAAGTGTAATCAAGACCTCTACTGCCACAATCAGAGTTTTTGGATGACATTCATATAATCAGTTTAAATTCCACTTTATCAAAAGTCCTTGTGGCGTTTGTTAGACAAATGCAATTAGCCAAGTTCCATGAGCTGAACGCTAACTTTTGCATCTACATAATCACTTATCTGTATTCGACACTTGGGCAAGCGTGTCATATGTCGGCTTTTTAAAGGCAATCAGAGCAAGTTATTAACTTTTTAAGGTAACCGGATAAATGCAGTCACGTTACACGCGGTTTAGAAATGTCAGCGTGTATGAACGTTTACACACTACCCTGCTCAGAATTCCTCCGTAGATGTGTCGCGTGTGTTTTAAAGTACCCCACGTAGTTCCTTGTGCATCGACGCATGCCAAGATGTTGCTTTTTCCATCAGTGTTCTGTGTTGTTTTCTTGCTTTGTGTGTGAAATGGACGCGTGACTTTAATGCATTCGTGTAAAATGCAGTCTATTCATAAACAAACCTCATCAACGCCCTTGCTTTTCACAGCCCCTTATGATCATTTCTATTTTGCTCTCAATCTTATCTTCAACCCACCTGTCTCCTTGGGAGCTTTTAGACGCTCACATAAACTGCATAAATGCGGCTTACGCCTGTTTACCACGCAGGTTACATAGTTATAGTGTGTTTTGACGATGGTCCAAGTTCCTTATAGGAAATCAGAGAGCATGCTGTGAAGGGAGATACCATTAGGCACATCACAGAATCATAAGCTTCATGCATCTTAGCTCAAATTAACAACATTACTCTCCTGCTGTGTTCATATAATGGAGGAACTTGATGGCTGTGGAAAAAAAATTGCTAACCGCATGGAAAAATCCCTCTCGGTTTGGCTGATAGCCAGGAGTATTAGAGGTGCTACAAAGGAAGATTGAGAAGCAGAAGGCAGGAGAAGCAGTGGAGGAGGAAGGCACGCACTCCGTCATCCTCCCTTTGCTGTTTTCTATTTGCTCGCCTTTGCCTCTTGAGCCTGGTTCCAACATTGTAGTGTGTGTGTGTGTGTGTGTGTGTGTGTGTGTGTGTGTGTGTGTGTGTGTGTGTGTTTTTATCCCCAAGTTGTTTCTAATCACCCGGACACCGCCAGTCAGGAGTGATTTAAGTGCTCAAGGAGAAATAGGTGGTAAAAAAAAATAAATAAAAATTTGTTCATGTCAGATGGGACAGGGGTGTAACACAAGGTGATGGAGGTGCTTAGTCAGTGGGGAGATTTGAAGCCATAAGGAAGAAAGAAACACACACACACACACACACACACACACACACACATATATATATAGTATGTATGCATTTTGTACCCACCACTCGACTGACTTCAAAGCTGCACTCATCTGAAGCTACCTTTAACTGCGGCATGTCAACAAGAAAGGGGGAAAGAGCAGAGGATGAGAGAAGTGAGAAGTGCAGAATGGCAGAGAGAGAAGAAATAAGTGAGGGAGGCAGGCAGAGAAACGGTGCGAGCATGTTTGATGCAGATGAGTTGGCTGCTGGAATATTTTTTCATGCCAGACCTGCAGGAAACAACAGTTCCTTTACCTGACTAATTTTTCATCCCTGTTTCCGGCTGTCCCCATTTATTTCACTCAAAACAAACCAATAGCAGTATGTAGACATGTATAATTTGGTTTTTAGTGTGCCTGTGTCTTTGTCTTTGATATTATTTTCCTTTTTAGAACAAAAAGAAATGAGCAGAAACCTTTTCCTCTACGTGCAGTTTTCCTGACCAAAGGTTTCCCACAAATTATTGGGATTATTGTCATAGTGCAACCAGGCCTCATTAGGACTTTCACCTTCTCTTGGCTTTGCGATAATGCTCATTGGTATTCCTGTGGTATTGCTGTAGCTGTACCGATTTCCTATTTTCCATTTATTGTTGGCGAATCCTGAGCTCCAGTGAGTTCAGAAACCTGGTTATCACTAATAGTTCTATATTATCACTTCCAGGCAAAAACACTTTATCATAATCAAGCAACTTATACAGCCTCAGGACACTTAAAACTGCTAATTACATTAATTCCAGATATTTGAGATATCGTACACATGCTTTGATTAAATGTAAAAGGAAAACATGTTTTTCTCTGCTCAAAGGAGCTTTACTAACATATTGAAGGTTATAGTCTAAACTAGTTTTCCTGATGTTGAAAATATAGCTAATTTTCCTTGTTTTTGTTTTTATTTACCTGCTCTCTGACCTTAAATCAGGGAAAGCATCATGTGATCACGCAGTATTGGTAATGATGTATTATTTCGATAGAGCATATTGGTCCTTGAAGAAGTAATTACCTACTGTAATGAGATGTTGTTGCTTTGAACAGTGTCTTGTCTTTGTAGAGACATCATTATGGGCTTTTTAGATCTGAGGCTTTGAGAAGATAGCTTTACAAAATGTATAACATGAAAGGCTGTCCTTTATTGTGAATAAATTAAAAATCGCACCATATTCAGCAGCATATACTAAGCTAACTGACAGCCAAAGAAAGGCAGCGCCACAATATGCTAATATTTTTTTTTACGTGCAAGGGCCACAAAGGTGGAAAGGCTTGACAGACAGTGTTAAATAGTTTAAACCCCCTTTCTTTTAGGATGGTTGGTAATGGAATACAAAAATGTTGTTATGTTAAAAATTCCAGTCAACCTGCCTGCACCCAGAGGTTGATTCTTCCCCATATCTAATTGCCTTTAATACATGCATTCATTCTTTGTAACCCATAAAATAACACATAAAGGCACTACATTTTTTTCTAATTAATGCGTGTGAGCATAATTAACCCATACAGACCCAGTGCTACATATGTGTCAGTTGCCAAATGATATTTTTCTCTTTATTTATTCTTTCTTAAGTGATTTACCACCATTTATTATGACATTATCCTTTGAATTTTGTATTTTTTTCAGTCAACATCAGGTGTTTTACTATATTTAATTCACTGATCATGTAGATGTTCATAAAACTCTGATTAAAATGGCAGGTTATTACATCAAGGACTGAGAAAACTAAAGAAAAAGTGATGTTTTTAGTAAAATATGTCATTAACTGAACATAAACCAAATGTTTCCATCCACTGTCATTTGTCGAACTCCATGGGTCAATGTTGTAGCAGATAACGGTGTTTCCACGGTAACTAGAGAGCTTCTGAGCATCCAAATGGGTCACATCTGATGACAATGAAAAGATGACGACCTGCATTTTACAATTATTACATGTATTCAGGATTATTGGATCAATATGTTACACATTTCAGATCAGTGGATGTTTTTGGTCACCGGTGTTTGTTTGGGTCTTTATGGGTTAATTCACTTGAAACAGTAAGAAATAGAAACAGTGACTCATACACATACTGAGTACTCACTATTAATGTAACATTTAACCCATAAGGACCCAGAGTGACTTTTGTGGCAGTTCCCAAATTAATTTTTCTCTCTATTTAACCTTTCCTTAGTGATTTATCACTATTTCTTACAATATTATCCTTTGAATTTTGTATTTCTTTCCAATGCAAATCATCTATTTTCTTATGTTTAATTTCATGATCATGTCGATATTCATAAAAACTTAGAGCAAAGTCAATGGTTATTGTATCAAAACAGAAAATAGGTGACTTTTTCAGTGAAATATATCATTATCTGAACATAAACCCAGTGTGTTCATCCACTGTCATTGATCCAACTCCATGGGTTTTACTGGTGAATCAATGTTGTAGAAGATGACGGTGTTTATGGAGGTTCTGGACGTCCAAATGTGTCATATCTGATAACCATGAAAAGATGACAAACTCAATTTTACACCAATTATTTACAGGTGTTTTTAGGATTAATGGATCAAAAGATGCTTCACATTTAATATCAGTGGATGTTTTTAGTCACTGGTGTTTGTTTGGGTCTTTATGGGTTAATTCGCTTGAAATAGTACGAAATAGTAACGTGTAACTTATGGACATACCAAGCAAAAGTGAGTTCCTTTTGGCTTTTCCCTTCCCACATTTGCGTGTTGATTTGGCACAGGTTTTTATTGTCAGATGCCTTTCCTGACCCAACCAGGCTTGGGACCGGCACAATTAGGCTTGCTCCCCCTTATGGCAACATTGGGAAGTACAGCGCAAAGGACATTTCCCAATGGTCTGGAACATGCCATCTTCCGCACCATAGTCAGTGGCGTAAACCACTGAGCTACCCAATCACTACTACACATACACATACTGAGTACTCACCATTAACGTTACATTAGCGTACCACGGAGTAGAAAGAACTCGGACAATTCTGTACGCATTACATTTTTAACACCCACTCTGTTGTTACCCAATACATGCAGCCAACCAACCCGTAAGCTGTCTCGCTTGATGGGTGTCAACGTGCCACTGTCAAAATGTCTCTTCTTAGACACTATCTGCGTTGTAAAGAGAATGAAATTGTCCAAATTGTAGTAAAAAAGTTACATCACTTTATGGCAAGATTGCAATGATTCCAACTGGGAGCTGACATCAGCTGAACACATTTCTACTCTCCTTTCCTCGTTTAAAAAGCCCTAATGAACTGCTCGAGTCCTCTTTCATCCAAGAATAACTGGAGTATGATGTTGGAACTTTGAAGAGAAGCCTCAAAACGGTTGGCAGCGGGAGTGTAGGTTTTAAAAAGTGATGGTGCATTTGATAGTAGTGGATTTTCAGAGCTGTGGAGTGACACTGATACCCTCTCGCTGTCTGAAGTTCTCGAAAAGGAAAGAAGACAGAGGAGGAGAGAGGCTGATTTATATATACAACATGTGTCTAGTGCGGTTGTACAACGACAATATCAGCGCAGGCAGGTAAACAATGAAAAATGAAAACGCCACATTACCATCTGTGCTCACTTGTCTTATTTATAATTTTTAAAGACTCGTTTTTTTATTATTATTATCAATCACTCGATACACAAGACATTGATATGTTTCACAGTTTGCTATTTAAATGCCATGCAATTAAAATAAAGAGGTGATGATGATTTCTTTCAGATTTTTCCCTTTTGGGGTTGCCATAGTGAATCAACTTCTCATGTTCATTTGGCAGTTTTGCCAGTTTTTATGTCAGATGATCTTCCTGACACAGACTTGCGCCCCCTTGTGGCTATTGGGATGTTTAGTATAAAGAACGTTTGTCAGACTTGGGTCTCAAACTGGTTACCTTCTGGATTAAAGTCAGTGGCGTTAACCACTAAGCTACCATGTCACAAAGTCAAGTACAGAGGTTATTGTAGAAAAATAGTAACTATATAGTGGTATAAAAGATAAATTATAATAGTATATAAAAGATGTACATCAAATGTATTTACAATAATGGTGGTAAGATATACAGAGTTTATATTCCTAATTGTTTCAGAGGATTGATTTAACTAGTGGGTGATATGACATTATTCCTATGTATGGGATTGTGAATGAAGATCAGGTTTGCACTAACAATTGAAAAGATATTTAATGTGAGTATACAGTCGCAGAAAAAATGATTAGATCATCAAAAACTATTATGGTTTAATAGTTATGTAATCAAGTACTAACTCCTGTTTGTATCATAAAACAGATAGAAAAGAAAACACGGAATGTCTAAAAGCACTTTTTTTTTTATCAATACAATGACATGGACTAGTCATCTTTCTTCTCCCCTTCATTCTTATATGGAGAATATTTGTATTTCTATTAAATTCTTATTATTATTTTTATTTTACACATGAAATAAATAAATAAATAAAAATAACTATTGATGTAAGAACTGAAGTGATTTTGGTTATTATCAAGAAAACATGGAAAATGACTAAATATCAGCTCTGAAATGAAACTCTTATGAGCTATTTTTGTTCTTATCATTATACATAGCCAAACAAATGTACCGTTAGTTGTACCAGACATTAAAATGCACAACAAATTGATTTAAAAAAAATAAATAAATAAATAAAAAGGTTTGTCTGTGACTGTATTTCAGTAATAAAATCAGAATATTAGGAAAATAAAGTCGTCACCATTTTGGAGAAATAAAGGCATAATATTCTATAATAAAGTAAAATTTACTTAATTCTATGTTGATCATGAGAATATAACTAATGTTTCAAGAAAAAAGTTGGAATCTTATGAGATTAAACTCACAAAGTAGGCAACATATCAGAGGAGCAGTCTGAAAATATCAATAGATACTTATAGAAGGGAAAGAAAATTGTGAGTTTGTGCCACATGGGATCTTATTTCAGGGGGGAAAACAAAACAAATTATTTGTATTTATTCTACAGTTTATTGTACAAATGTTGAACTATCAGACTGTGAAAAGATGTTTATAAAAAGACGACAGTCAAACAGCCATGGAGGGGATGTCATTGTGCGTGTTCACCATCATCTTTTCAGTCTTATCATGTTTACGCAGCTTCACCATAACTACACTTGTTGTAAATTTTGCTGCTGTTACTACTTTTTCATCCAAGTCTCTAAGGTTGAAGAAGAATGTGTCATCGTTATCTTTGCTTTGGTGTTGATGTGTACTATGTTCAACTAGAGACGCAGCCCATTCAGCTGTTTAACACTAAACTAAATTTTTTTTTTTTTAGTATCGTCACCACAATCTTCATTTGCAATTATCTTTTAACCCATAAAGACCCATTGTTATTTATGTGTCAGTTACCAAATGATGTTTTTCTCTACTTTAAATTGTCCTGAAGTGATTTATCCCCATTTATTCTAATATTATGCTCAGTATTTTTGCATTTTTAAGTATAAATCAGGTATTTTCCTTCGTTCAATTCATTCATCATGTAAATTTGCATTAAAGCTTGGATTAAAGTGGCTGAATATTATATCAAAAAGTGTCTTTTTCAGTCCCATCTTTCATTGACTGAACATAAACACAGTGTGTCCATCCACTGTCATTGATCCAACTCCATTGGTTTTACTGGTGAATTAACACTGTAGAAGATGGAAGTGTTTCCACGGTAACTACAGAGCCTCTGAACGTCCAAATGGGTCATATCTGATTACCATGAAAATATGACAAACTGTATTTTACACCAATTATTGTCATGGGTTGATAGAATTAGTGGATCAACAGGCTGTAAATAGTTTAGTTTAGTCGATAGTTTTGGTCTCCACTGGATGTTTGGGTTTTTATGGGTTATGATGACAAACATAGATTCATTCAGATCATCATTGGCACATTTTTTCCAAAATTAGGATCCACTTTATTCTTGTAGTATTTTGCATTTCTTCTTTAAATACCTAATTGTCTTTCATTGTATGGTACATTAGTTGAAGTCATCGGTATGCAACCCAGTACTGAACAATATTCTTAATAAAACAAACATCACCAAAATAATCTACTGATCTAAACTTTTGATGCAATAATCCTATCAATACATGTTAAAAATTGGTATAAAAAAACAGTTTTTCATCTTTTCATGGTCATCAGATATGACCCATTTGGACATGCAGAGTCTCTGTAGTTACCATGGAAACACTATCGTCTTCTACAACATTGATCCATCAGTAAAACCCATGGATTTGGATCAGTGATAGTGGATGGACACACTGGGTTTATGTTCAGTTAATGATATATTTTACTGATAAAGAAAAATAAAAAGCAAAATTCTGAGGATAATATAGTAATAAATGTGATAAATCAATTAGGAAAGGTTTAAAGTGGCACAAAAGTCACACTGGGTCCTTATGGGTTAAAAACAAATGCTAGTGTTCAAGAGATTACTACAAGTCGATCATCAGAAACATGTCACCGCTAATAAACAACAAACCATGTTCCCGTCTGTGCTCATCTTTCTGAGCAAAATATCTTTGTAATGGATCAAAAATATTTTTCCCTTTTTCGTTTCCCTTTTGATCAGTTCATCTAAAGAGTGAGTGAAGTGGCTTCTGTCCGGTTCGGTGATATATCTGAGGACCTTCTCCAGTTATTGAGCAGCATCCTAAAAGAACAGAACACCTCATTTCAGATAGATTTTCAACAAAAGAGGTTTGGATCAATTGGATAGAAGGAGGAAATAGTGGATTTCTATAAATAAACTCCTGTAGTGGTTAAGTTTTTTGTTTTTAAATGAGATTTCAGTTTATTCACTGTGCATGACTCCATAGATAGGTTTAACTAAGCGTTCTCTCAATCTGGAAACATCTTTTCTGTGTTCATACGATACAAAAACACCACTGAAACACTAGCTACAAAGCAAGAAGTCACGAGATGAGTGAATCATTTAATAAAAAGCAGGAGGGGATTAAAAAGAGCTTGAAAAACAAATTATTCTTGTGTAGTAGAACTGAAGAGCATTCACATTAAGTAACCACATTACTGTTAAACACAATATTAATAGAAAAAATTAATGTTTTAGTCAATATTTTAGCCTGGATAACAAGAGAGAATATACATATGCATAAGTGATATTTAATTAGGAAAAACAAGAAAAAAAAAAAAAAAAGAAAAATATGAAAAAAAAAAGAGAGGTAGAGTTTTCTTGTGCTATGTTATCCGTGGAAATGGTATCATGACATTGTACTGGTCACACAGGAGAAAAAGCAGGAGACATAAAAGAGCAGAGCATGAGTCACCAAATTGCAGAGTGAGTCTGTCGGCTACTTAAGAGGCTGGCGATGCAGCGAGCCCATCGGTCAGTCACATGGCCAAACAAACAGGTCATTTAGCCAGCCATCCAGACAGCGACATATCTGATGAAGCACCGAGTTAGATCTACAGCCAAAAATCCTGTTGACCTGTCAGTCAGGTAACTAGAACAGGAAAGCAGGCCAGGTAACTAAGGCCTGGTAAAGCATAAATGAATAGTAATACATCCGAAAAATAAATAAGCGATTTCATGTTACACTGCAAAAAAGGGACGTCTAAAAATGAGTTAAAAACACTAAAAACAAGAAATTATCTGTCCACGCAGCAAGATAATTTCACTTGACAAGATTCTTGAATTAAAGTTGTTAAATCTAGAAATAAACATGCCTACAGATGTTCGAACACTTAATATAAGAAATTAGCTCTTAAAACAAGATAAATTATCTAACATTTCTAAATCTAAGCTTGTTTTTATGTTGGTTAGAACCAAGTATTTGCAGTGTATGTTTGACTGTAATGAAAAGAACACAGACTGGTACATGTACAAGTACTGTTATGTCCTAGCAGATTTTGCTTTTGAGTGGAAAAAGAAATACAGAAACAGTGTTCGCCCACAGCGACAGAGGCCACAGTGGAGAATGAGAGGAAGCAGGCGAGACACAGCGCTAACAATGGAGGCTTATATTGAAGGGACACAATAGGGGGCCTTTGAAGCCCCTGAACTGGCATCCAGTACGGCTGCTCCACACCAGCCATGCCTACTCTAAAATTCAAAAGAAACACACACAAACTGTGACCCACACACACAAATTCTTTACCTTTGACAGGAATTGCTCAGAAGTATAGAAGAACTCAGGGGGTGCCTTGAAGAACACCTCAAAGAGAGGCTCCTCTTTTCTCAAACACAGAAGACTCACTGTAATAATAACAATGTGCCCTGTTTAAGGATAACTTCATTCTTATTATTAATTGTATGAACAGCTCCAGCAAGTCACTAGAGGTCAGTTTTCCTGCTTTGTTGTTATCACCTGATAAATTAAACTGTCAATGTTGTGGACACAGATGTCTTTGTGCATTAGACAGTGTCGTGGCGTGATCATGTTGAACTTCACAAAAGAAACACACCTTTTTTTGTGATGATCTCACTTATTCCATTGGCAGATATTTTTTAATTGAATTGAGCAACAAAAATCTTGGAATGGAACACTGAAAATTATCTTTGTGGGATTTCTCGAAATAAGATTTTCAAGATCAATTGTCTAAAAATAAGTTCTTATATCTCACTGAAAAGTTACTCAAGTTTAGGTGATTATGTTATGTCTGATTTTAAGTAGGATGAGATATTTTGACCACAACCATTTATGTGGAAAAACTATGTTTTCTGTGCGTTTTTGCCTTTCATCCACATGAAAACTACAATTTAAGGAACTGAAAACAATTACATATGAAAACTCCAGTTGTCAAGTCTATCATCATCAAATGTGCAACCTTTGTTTATCATAATGCTAACCCCATTCTAATGCTCTACAGGTGTATGAATACTTTTCTGAACATTACCCGGTATGTACAACTTCGTTAATGACGATAACAAAGTTGTTCCTAGAAAAAAAAAACGCATATACATATATTGTATTTTCCGGACTATCGGATGCACTTGAATATTAGCCACACCTGACTATAAGCTGCAGGTGTCCATGTTGTGACCTCAAATACAATTGTATTTATATAGCACTAAATGATAACAAACATTAGCTGATGACACTTCACATATGGATCCAGACTCTGAAGTCAATTTACAGAAACCTAACAGAATCCTTTATGTACATACCTTAGCTGCTTTTTTCCTATAACAGTAAATATGTTTATGTTTATTATTATCCCCATTAGCCTCAGCAGTAGTCTGCGTAGGCTACTTTTCCTGGGGTCATTTTGCTTTACATCATTACATTTTAAGACAGTTGCACAATTATTCCAGCAGACAATTAAACACATACATGTACAATAGTAATGCCAATACTATCTCCTACTTTGACCTTTGAACAAAAACAAATATTTAGTCATTTTAATCTATGGAGAAGTAATAAAAAAAAAACCCAGAAAAGTCATTGATCTCTATCTCCTCTTTCTGAAAACATTGAACTCCTCTTCTTCAGTGTATATACATATGCATTTATTTGTGTATTTTCGATGATGTGAGTGTGTGAATGAGTTAAACTTAGAACTAGTGTGTTCCTCTTCATCACCTTCCCCCTTGTTTTTGCACTTCCTGTTAACAGCGCCCCCTGGAGGCCGTTAACCCATAAAACCATCGTATAAGCCACAGAGTTTAAACCGAGAAAACAGTACCGGTTTATAATCCAGAAGTACGGTATCTATGGATTGTATCACCATCAGAACTAGGAAATGGAAGTAATTCATGTATTTTTTAATTGCAGTTGTGTGTATTTGCAGTGCACACAGGATAAATCTGTAGGTCCTAAACACGGGCACATGACTCGCTGATGTAAATTGGTTGAATACTTGTATTTGTTCTCTGTAGTGATATCCATCGAAGTGCATTCCACTGAATAAAAATAGTTTTGATACCAGACAGAGTGAACAGTGCTTTATGTACTGTAAGAGATTGCACAGTACACACTCTGATGTATAAGCCCCTGTTTATACACCGATTTTGATAGAGCAGTGAAGTGTGACTATTGGCGTGTGCATATTTGTATTGTAGAAGGAGGATATTGCTCCATAAAACCACAAAAGCATTCTTCATCTGCCCCAATAACTGCAAAGAATAAAAAATAGAGGACACTGACTCCATGTCTGGAGCATCAGTTATTGTGTATTTTACTATTTAAGCACATTCATGAACCAAAATACACCTGTTTCATTCCATTTCTCCATCTTAACTTTGTCATAAATCCAAGTTATATAATTTCCTGGCTGTGTATTTTGTCTTACACACAATTGTGACGCAGGAAACAAACTGACCTTTTAAAACCAACGTGTAGTCGATCTTGATTTGATTCAGTCATTGTCCGGGGACTGAAAGAACTGTGTCTAAAGCAACCTTTACTTGTCGACACGGACCCAAATTTTCCCCACACCCACATTTCGGACCATTTACATGTGTTGAAACTTAACAGAGTCATTTCCCCAGCTGGATTAAATATTTTATAAAAGTCAGTTGTACAGCCTGAAATCAACATGAAAATTGTTCTGAGACTTAACAATGGGTTTGCTCCGGTAACTTAATCGGCCCTTCATGGGTTCTGGCAGCATGAAACCCAAAATCCCAAAATACCCTCTGCATGTGGAATGATTCACAAAGGTCATGTTTCTGAGGCTATTGAAGTCCAACGTACAGCAGTCACAGTTTGGCATATATTTGGACACATTGGCAGCCTGTGCTGTGAGAATAAAGTGTGCCCGATTGGACAGGATTCACTTCATCTTCCCTTTGGCACTTCCCTCATGAACTTTAACTATAATCTTATTTACATATTTATTCACTTGTTATCAATGAGGCCGCAGTCAACACTAAATGATGAAACTAACAACAAAGGAATAATTTCAGAACCAATACACACTAGGGTTGGGAATCTTAAAGGGATAGTTCAGGATTTTTGACATGAATCTGTATTTCATCCCTGTCATCAGTGTACATCCACACTGACTTACCCCCGACAATGTCCTGTGAGCCCAGTTCTGGTCCGGTTTTGGTTAAAACGAAAGTAGTCCGGCAAGTTTGCGGGGGTCACTAAAATAAAATGTTTTTCTTCTAAAATCAGATTCACATGTGGACTTGGCATAGGTTTTTATGTCGGATGCCCTTCCTGACACAACCCTCTATTTTTCCAGGCTTGGGACCAGCACAATGAGACACTGCCCCCATGTGGCTACAGGTATAGGGATGTTTAGCATAAAGGGCCCACCT
>JAPSES010121524.1:0-16449 GCA_029822895.1 Maxillicosta whitleyi
AGGTCACTGGACAAGCATTAAAACAGTAATACACATTAAAACAGCAATAAAAGTAGACATAAAGTGCTAAAATCACAGGGAAAAAAACGCATTAAAACAGCAATAAAACACATTTGTTTGTACATTAAAGCATCGTGATTATATCTGTGTCAACATTTTGGGCGATGCACACAATGGTAAAGAGTCGTCCATGTGTTACTATGGAAACCTGTCCACATGATACCACATTCTCAAGTCAAAACAAAAAAATTAATATTTTACTTATCAATTTTTGCGTTGAATGTTTGCATAAAGCTAAAAAAAAAAAAAAATAGATGTTTGTTCCAAGTCCATGTGTTATCGAGCAGTAATTTGACATTTTTCACCTAAATATTTTATCTCCCAAAATTTTATCATACATAATGTTACGGTGCTTATGAATATCTACTCAAATATGTATAATACATTCAGTTAGTCTGCTTTTATGACATTAGTCAGTCCTTTAAAGTGTGCTTGTTTGTGTGTGTGTGGGGTGTGTATTATTTAATATTTAATTTATATGTAAAGCGCTTTGTGCGACATCCTTACTGTATGAAAGGTCCTTAGATTGATTGATGACGGAGACTGTTGAACACTAAGTATGTAACCGATGTGGACATGCAACAAACACTGAAATTTATTATTATTATTATTATTATTATTATTATTATTATTATTATGTAACCAGTTAAAAAAAAAAAAAAAGCTCCCTGAGATCAAAAACCTCTTTTTCAAGAGCCCATTTTAACCCATCACTGACAACAGACAACATGATATAGATGGGAAATAAATAAGAGCCTTGTTCAAGGACACATCAAACCAGCGACCTGTAGATCTCAAACAAATTCTTGAACCTTTTAGGCCATGTCTGTGCCCATGTAACATTTGTCAATATAAATATGTAAAACTCCAAGATGAGTCTAAATTCAAAATTTTACATTTTCAGTTTTATTATAAAGAAGCTGATATATGGGGTAGAGCAAAACGTACAATATTGAATAGTATTTTGTTTAAAAAGTGCAAAGCATTACACAAACCACCACCTTTCATTTGGAAATAGGACATCCATCCATCCATCCATCAAACCAATCATTGTCTATGTTGTCTACATCCACAACATGAGCCTTTATTCTGTATTTCTATATTTGTAAAAATCCCATCCTATCAGTCACTCCCGGTGTCTTCCTTCTTTTCCTCTACAGCTGGAGATGTGCAACAACTGTCAACTATTGTCAAAAATGATGAGATCCCAACACAACACGGAGAGCAACACAAACTTCATGTAAGTGCACAACCACATGTAAATAAAGCTTCTATATGTCAGCTTGTGATAAACAAAAACCAAGAGCAAAAGATAACATGGACACTACAGTGATGAATTTGTGTGTATGTCATAAATATTTGATGGTAATGTTTGATGTAAGCCATATTTAAGTGTTTTTATTTTATTACATTTTTTGCTTTGTTCTTTATTTATACAGATAATCCTACTGAGACAATTTTATTTGCAAGAAACCTGTTTTGGACAGACATACACTATATACAGTGTAAATTAGATTTCATATTAAAGTTCAGAGCAGCTTAAATATTAAAAACTGAAACGATCTAGACAAATTTATCCAATTTGTTTGTACAGAGTATATAGTCAAAACAAGTTCAATAAGTGATGACATGAACTCCAGCACACAGGATGAGGATGATGTCATAATAATTTTTACATATTATTTATTTTATTTTTATTTCTGAGGTATAATAATAATGATAATAATAATAATAATGATAATAATAATGGATTAGATTTCTATTGCACTTTTCAAGGCATGCAAAGTGTTTTACATTATTGATCCATTATTCATTCACTCACATTCACACTCTGGTGGTGCTAAACTAAGTTTGTATCCACAGCCGCCTTGGGGCAGAGTAATGGAAGCTTAGCTGCCAATTCATCCTAAACGGCTCCTCCGATCACCGCTGAACATTCATATGCATTCATACACCAGTATGGAAACAAGGTGGGTAACCCTTTGGTTACTGGTTACATAGTAACATATTGGTTACATATCTGTGATAATTCACATTGTTTAATATCCATGTCACTTGATGTTAAGTAAACAGGACTTATTTCCACTGTAGAAGTATACCTTCAGTTTACTACAAATAGTTACAGATCAGTTCAGACCTGAAAACGCTGGGAGCAGAATCCGTTTGAGCCTGTGTTTTATTCCAGAACATCAGCCTCTGATCTGTGCTTGTGTTGATTCTCACCTTTAACTGAAATGAACTGAAAAAGCTTCTCACTCACACATACTCACATTCACTCCCTAGTGTTAATGTGTATTTTTTTGTAGTTGTCAGGTCACCAGTGGTCAACAAGTTTGTCTAAGGTCCATTTTGGGATTGGATATCGGCCCAGATATCAATATTTTAGGTGGATCGGGATCGTTAAATGCAACCAATCTGTAATGTCGACCCTTCCCCTTGAAATTTTTGTGACATGGGCTACGTGTATTCCGAAAATAACTCTAAAAAGTAATGTGGCTGACCTGTGGAGGATGTGGTGGGTTATAAAGTTCTGTAGATAAAGCTGCGAGACGGTGATTTTATACAGACCCCCCCAGCCATGTGCTTGCACCCCCACCTGAGAACTTTGAGAACCTCTACTCTAAATCGTCAATGATATTGGATCAGTACCAGGTGTTATGATGTCCCAGCATCAGAAGTCCGATGGGTGCATCCCTAAATATGTCAGTATACTTTATTGATTACCTCTGATTTTTATCTCACTTTTATCCCCCTCTGCATGTAAATAAACAAGCTCATTTCAGCCTAAACTTTCATTTCCTGCTGGTTTTGGAGGCACAAGTGGAGCTGTCTGACACAATGGGTTTTTCAGTGTTTCTTTGCAAATCAATCTCTTATTATGAAAGTGCAACAGAAGTGGAATGCATGATGAATGAAAGGATGTTTTGCTGCATTTTCTGTAAACTTTACCTCGATAGAATAACAGCATTAATCAGTTTTGTTTTTGTTTTTTTCTCCTGTCTTAGCCTTTTTCACACAGGACTAATGCCTGTCAAGGGAATCTGTAACTTTAATGCACTAATTATCTAATCCTTATATGTTCTGTAAGGTAATGTCCAAATGTCAGCCTTTATTCACCCTTCGTCTGGGTCTGATTCACTCTCAGTGCATGATTCTGAAAATGAAAATTAGACAGACGTTAACATGAAGGTGATCAGTGTCTGAAGGTGAAGATGTGAGACATGAGTAGTTCAGGGAAATCTGGATGACAGGGGATCATACTTAGGGTTATTAATTACTGTGCAAGAACAGAACAATTTGTCCTCACTCCCAAGGCTGAGAAAGTTTCGCCCCTTAACTTTTTCTTCATTTATTTAAGTGTTTTCTCGTGCGGTGTCCAATAGTTGTTGTGTAATTGGTCAGAAAATGAACACATCTCTGTGTTTTTGCAGAGAATGTACAGGTTTTTACACGATTCTAGCTTTCCCACCAAAAAATAGACCTATCTGAGAATAAATGCCCATTCATGTGTGCACTGGTACTGTGTGTTTACAGTATTTTTACTTGGTAATGTGTCGTACTATCTTCCTCTTAAAGTTATTGTAGATCATTCATTCATCAGACAGGGGTCGTTGTTTGTTTACCTGCTTTTCTGGTTCCATTTACTTCCTGTAGTTTTCATCAGAAGCGTCATACTGATGTTACAGTGACGTGTCTTATGCCGCTTTTCCACTCCATGGTACCGGTTCTACTCAGTATTCCTGTGGTTCTTTTCCACTTACATGGGACCAGCTCGTTTCATTTCTCCGACATGGCGCGTTACTTCTGTGTCGTCTGCTCAGAGTTGCCGAAAACTTGCTTGTTGCGTATTTTCTCGTCTAGATTTTTACGTCTTCCACCAAAGACTGAATTTATGCGACCGTCTATGGTTTAGTTTTGTTCTGTCATCATGTGGATTTATGTTTCGCTATTTTCTGTCTACTTTCGCGGGTCCCAGAGAAAACTGTTTGACCAATCAGTGTCTGCAGTGTTGTGACGTCACCTCTTGGTGTCGGTCCCAACATTTTGGAACCTCGACTGAAGCGGTACTAAAAAACTAGTATCGGGTCCCAGATTCCAGGTCCTTTTTCGTAATGGAAAAACAAAAGTGCCGTGTACAGTCGAGTCGAGCAGAGCCGGTACCATGGAGTGGAAAAGCGCCATCATAGGCTGCTCAGGAGGGTCGGTCCAACAGCAGGGACGTCTTCTCCAAAACCACATCCCAGGTGTGCGTTTCTGTATCTCATTGGCTTCTCTGATCCAGTGATGGTGTTTGTTGCTTTCAGTATAGATGACCCTGGCGTTGTTCCGGTCCATAGTGTGGTCTTCTCTTTTGCTCTGGTCAGATATGGCTGATTTTAGATTCTTTTGCTGCTCTTGTTAGTCTGTCTGCTGTTTCTTTTTCACATTCCGTCTGATGCTGGGATGCGGTCTTGGGGAAGACGTCAGACAGCAGGGGGCATAAACCCTCCCACAGGGGTCATTGAGGATAATTGCATTTGAAAGTGTGGGCTTGAAACACTCTCCCACTTTTTATTTGATGTTGATAGAGCAAATACAACTGGGGATGTGACGGGTCGAAACCAGAGCAAACAAAC
Organism: Maxillicosta whitleyi; assembly: GCA_029822895.1. Lineage (NCBI taxonomy): Eukaryota > Metazoa > Chordata > Actinopteri > Perciformes > Neosebastidae > Maxillicosta > Maxillicosta whitleyi. The sequence continues at coordinate 4,677 of JAPSES010121524.1, forward strand.
GTGAGTAAAAGTATGAAAATGACGTGGGCGGGCTTTAGATTTGTATGTTCATCATTGCATTAGCATTACAAGTAAGGGTGAGAATGACCCCCGATTGAACCGGATGAGGAAAGTGCGACTGGATAGCTTAATGTCTTTGATGCAGAAGGTTGCCGGTTCGAATCCCAGGTGGGCCCTTGGGCAAGACCCTTTGCGCTATACATGCCCATACCTTGTAAGCTGCTTTGGATAAAAGCGTCAGCCAAATGGAATGGAATGTAAAAAGTGAAAGTGCAGACAAAAAGATGTAAAGATGTGATTTGTTAAGAAACTTTTGAGTATAGTTTTAATTGATTACAGTTTTAATTTTATATACCTAATATTTCAAACCATTATTCACATTTAAAGTCTTTGAAAGGTTCATTATGCAAATGGGATTTTATGTCTTTTGTGTGTTTTTTGGCCTTTTGTGTTGATATAGTAGGTTAAAGTGGAAAAAGTAATAGATAGATGAAGTTGTGCTGTAAATAATGTACCAAACATGGGCTAAATTCTTTTTAATCTATGTAATCTAATTTCTTTATATAGGCAAAGGCAAAAATCAAAAGTACTCATAGGCTCAGACCCCTAAGAATTCTGTTTTTTTTCTAACTATAATGTTTATCTAAAACAAGTCATGCATATTATCAATTATCTAAGTTAGAATAATATTTCATTATTGTCATCATAATGTTTTTAAACCTACTGAAGTTCCCTGACAAAAAGGATCGTTTTACAGCTTGTGTTGTTTGTTGTGACCATGTGTTTTAATTTTTTCTTTCAGATTCAATCCAACAAATATATGAATCACTGAAAGCAGACGTTTTATTAGTTGGGATGGTTGCCTCTGTGTGAGTCAAATGATTCAGAATAAAAAGATGAAACTGCTTCAGGCTGACGTGTCTGAAAATAAATGAGGTTTTGCAGGATCTGAGGGAAGAACAGGAAGTGGGCATATTCACAGAGGAATTAAGTAAATACATTTAAAAACAACTTTAATAAATGCTCCAACAGGCATCATAGCATTATCATAGTATTTAAAATGTGCTTTTATTTATTTTTTTTCAATCTCAGAGAAATTCTTCCCATACTTTATGTTTGATATATTAATGTCTGATTTAAAAACAGCAAGTATTGAGTTTTACCAGCGTCTTGCATATATTACAGATTTTTGTTTATTTGTTAATTTAATCTGGGGTTTTTTTGCACTCATATTGATGTATTATACTGTAAACACGCTTTAGTGTTTAGTTTAATTATAGTATGACTCCATTGACCGTACAGAACCCAGACCACATCCAATGCCTCTTTTCTCTTTTCTACCTCTGGTTTCAGCTCGATTTGACTCAGTTTAGCATGGCTCGGCTCAGACTGGCCACTCACTTGCAGCTCAGTGTGGCTCGTTGTCATAGCAACACAGAGTAAACTGTTGCAATGCCATCTTTAGTGCAAATTCAGTTACAACTGACAGAGTGGGGGTTGATGAAACCTTTTTGTTTTGTTTGTTATTTCAGTATTTTCTTTATTGCTTCAATGATATAGCATCCATTATATTTAGAACTAAAGACAATAACAACAATACATGTATACAAACAGATTCAGATTATGTGTCATTTAAACAAAAACAAACAAACAAACAAAATTGGTCTCTAAAAACACACAGATAAAATATTTGTAGATGTAATAAAATAGTGAATATTAAACTATATTAAAATCCATAATAAATCCAACTCCACAAAACCATAGAGCCAGACATGGCTTCAGATATCTCAGTTTTTGTTTTTTTTCTGTACAAGTCTATAGATGTGATTTAACAGTGTAATTTCTGTGAATGTTTCTTTTCAAAACATTGTAATTATTTTATCATTTAGGTCCAGTCAGGGTGGGTTGAGGGTAAGGGGGAGGGATGTTATTGGCTGTAAATTAAAAAGAAAAAAAGAAAAGAAAACAATGAAACTATTCCCATGTATTTTCACCCTGTCAATATTTTTTTAAAAAAGTTTTAAAAAAATCCATAGTAAATAAAGAGCATAATAAAATGTGATTAAAAATAAACAAATGAATCAACTAATTAATTAACTAATCAACTGGTAAAAAAAAAATATGACACTGAATGTAACTTAGTTCGATCAATATTGCAGACTATGTTTGAGATCTACATAAACAGATCATGTGAACGCAACAGTGAAGCATCCCAGAGTTTAAAATCCAACCCACTTTATTTATAAACCATATTTAAACAACAACCAGAATGTTTCCAAAGTGCTGCACATCATAAAAACAATTAAGACATAAACTAAAAACAATAAATAGCACGTAAAACTACAACAATGCTCTGAATAAAACAATAAAATCAAACAGTTAAAAATACTAAAATCAATCAAAATCAATAAATAAAATAACACAGCGGACCACACCAACTGACGCGTTGTTAAAAGCCAAAGAATAAAAGTGGGCGTGGCTAAAAACCTCTACAAATAAAAACATCAATGTCAGTGAACATACGTGGATCGAAAAGATAAAAATGACATTCAAAAGTGATAGCTACAATTATGAAATGTTATATTAAGATTTTTTACAGACAAATATATGATTGTTTCCACTAACACATTCCACATCAGTGATAAAAGTCTCCAGATAAATAAAACTTTCAGAGACTTCCCTCCCCAGTGATGATGTTGGAGTCGACAGAACTAGTAATAGTAGGTGATAATTTATTTATTTGATTTTATTATATCACTTTTATTCTATGGCTTTTAACACCGTGTGAGTTGTGCGATCCTCTATTTTGTTTATTGATTTTATTGATTTTAGTACTTTTAACTCGTATTTAAGTGTTTCATTGGGAGCATTGTAGTAATTTTACACACTTATTTATTATCTTAACTTTTTGTCTTAATTGCTTCATTGTTTTTATGATGTGCAACACTTTGGAAACATTCTTGTTGTTGAAATGTGCCATATAAATAAAGTGGATTGGATAATCCTGGGTTATCTCTAGTCTGATTTGTCATTTGGAGACGGTCTCGGTGTATGAGCAGCGCAGGTATACTTAATGTTGTACAAATCTATCTTAGGTTTTAGAGATACTGTGTCACAGGTGACCTTTCACGGGAAAGAATAATCAGGTTGTTTTTTTTTTACTTTCAGATTTGGCTGACATTTCCTTGTATCAGTCAGATAGCTTTTGACATAAAAGCCAAGGGAACATCTGCGGGAACCTATTTCGCCACCTCGGAGGGAGGGAGGGGTGGTGGTGATAATAATAAGCCGAGGAAACAGCGAAGCTTTTTAATGTGCAAATACACGGCGAGCTGTGACCTGTCTACGGCAGACTCTCACAATTCGCTGTAGAGACATAATAATAACAATGTTTCTCAAAAACAAACAAAACAAGAAACAGAGGCAGGCTCTGTTACCAAGTCGCTTGTCTTACTTATTAACACATACTTCAAGTCTCCCCAGAAAATGAAGAAAAATAACAAACATGTGTTTGTTTTATTTGTTTGCAGAGTTAGATGAAACGCTTCCCTTTGGAGTTGTGTCTCCGGAACAAAGACACGAGATTTCCCACTGAAACAAACAAGTCTAGAAGTAAAGCAGCACAACGGAAACAAAAGGTAGAAAAGTGAAGTAATTCAGACTGAACTTAAACAATTAACAGAGGGAAACACATTCTTACAAGCAAGAAAATACTGCAAAATAGAAGAGAATAGGCTTTATTGTCATTGCAAGTTACCTTTGTTGAGTGCAACGAACTCTGTAAGGTGCATGTTCTCCCCGTGTCTGCGTGGGTTCTCTCGGGGTTCTCCAGCTTCCTCCCACCATCCAAACACATGCACTGATAGGTTCATTTGTTAATCTAAATTACCCATAGGTGTGAATGTGAGAGGGATTGTTTGTCTCTGTATGTTCAGACCTGTGATGAACTGTCCAGGGCGTACCCCGTCCAGGGTGTACCCCGCCTTTGGTTTTAAGTAGCTGGGATGGGCTCCAAATGACCCCCATGACCCTAATGAGGATGAAACAGGTTCAGAAAATGAATGAATGAATGCATTCCATAAGGTGCTCAAGTAAGATACACAAATCAATTGTACATTCAAGATTAAAATACAGGTTATGACTTACCCGACCTACGTTATTTCGACTTTACGATGCTGGAGTCTCGTCCGCCATCACTGTACGTACAGTATACAGTACATATGTACATTAACTTAATTTTTTACTTTATTTTATTAATATGAAGTATAATATATGTATTTGGATAGTTATTTAGAGAGTTAGGGGGCAGTGACTGAATAGCTCAGTGGTTAACGCCATTGACTTTGGTGCGGAAGGTAGCAGGTTCAAGACCCAGGTAATCCCTACGCTATACATCCCAATGGCCACAAGCATTGTGCGAACCCAAGCCTGGTTCAGTCAGGAAGGGCATCCGATGTAAAAAAAAAACAAACAAAAACATGTAAACATGCTGTTGTGATCCTGTAAGGGAAAAAGCCAAAAGTAATCATCATCATCATTTATCATCATTTAGAGATTTATAGGTACTAAAGGGTTAATTCCAACTTACGTGGAAGTTCAGGTTATGTCGACAGAGTGGGAACAGAACTCATTCATAACCCAAGACCTACCTGTACATGCATAAAACAGTGAAGAAATAAAAACAATGTAAGTGTAAAAAATGAACAGTCAAGTTAAATAACAGCTGTAAAAATGTATTTGCATATCTACAGGGTTTATGCTCCATTCCAGAGTACTAGGAGGTAGAGTATATCTCACTTGGATTTAACTATATCCCACCTCAAAGTATTCCAGGAGATCCATGTTGAACATAAGAAGCACATATGGAGATTGCAGATCTAAGCTCATATTTGCTTCGTGACTGAAAAATTGATCTGTAGTAATATGTTTTAAATCAATTTCTAATTGATATTATCCTGTAATTAACAGTTTTCTTAATTAAAGTGTTTTGTTTTGCATATTATACGTAGATGAAGTTGGTAATTAGTATTAGAGTGTGTTAAAATGGAAGTAAACATCAGATTAGCTGCATTAAAATGTTTTTATTTCACAGTTTATTATTTTTCCAATATTGCGTCTTAAATACATGTGTTTTTTGCTTAAAAAATTAAACACAAGATGTCGATGAGTGGACATTTTTGTAATTATAGGAAAAAATAGGTTCATGAAAAAATGTCAATTGCATTGTTTTGTTTTTTTTCCCACACTTAATAAGGAATAAAAACACTCGTAAAAAATGTAATCTAAAAGGTTCTCATAGGTTCATGTTCATGCATGAAAGGGTTAAATGAAACATGGAGGGAGGGGACGGTCTAAAGCGCTTAATGTAAAAAAGCTTAACATAGCTTAATGTCCAAAAACGGTCATCAGTCATCACCAAATTATGTGTGGACATCTCTCATCACGTCCACTTTCACTTCTCCTAAAATTTAAACCAAACCCCCTGAATTATAGATGCTGTCCACGTTAAACTTTTTCCTCTCCATAGATACAAAAAAAACATAACATAGTTTAATCTTAAGATTTTTTTTTTTTCATTCATTTTCTGAACTGTTTTATCCTTGAGAGGGTTGGTGGGTGTGGGGAGGGGTGCTGGAGTCTATCCCAGCATTAGGGATGTCCATGCATAAGTTGCTGATGATTAATCACAGTTTTTGGACATTAAGCTACATTAAGCTTTTTACATTAAGCGTTTTAGACTTTCCCCTTTACCTCAACCCCCCCCCCCCTGCATTTCTGCACCTCCCACTTTTTCAAATTAAGCACGGCATATCTGCCATAGAAAACACACACACACACACACACACAGTCTTGTAAACCTAACCTAATGGGGATCACCAGTTCCTTACATACAATACGGGGACACCACTTTCCTGTGGTCCTACAAGTACCAAAAAAATTAGATATATAGTAAAAAAAATTATGAACATCACCAGTTATACACACACACACATTGCAAAAGCCATCACATGAGGTCCATACCCTGGAATTCACACATGTTTCAGTGCTAAGTTTTAAGTTTTTGTGGGGACAGATTTTTTTGTCCCCATACATTTTTGTGTCCCCAGGATGAGACTGTGTATTCATACTCGTGTCCCCATACAATATACTTTTACAAACACGCACACACACACACACACACTGAGTCCAGAGTCAAACATACATAACATACAAATGTGAATACTGTGTAAATCCCATATCTCCTACTACTTCACCATAGCTATTAATTGTATTATTTTTGGCCCATTTTCTCTGCATCTCTGCTTCTGCACTCTCTTCTTCGAAAAAAGGGAGATAAGATGTCAACAAGCCTCAGTTGTAACATTTGTGAAAATCTAAACATGACAAAACCGACTCAAACTAGTCCCGACTCTGTAGAAGCTCTTTGACCAATTACACTGTTGAAAAGGTCTGAAAAGACTGGTCCTTAAAAAGACTGAACTATAAGAGCACACAGATATTTGCAGTGTGCTCAAAGGGTTTTTGGCTCCTTTTGAAGTGGAAAAAAAAAGTATGACGGAGAGACTTGTTGAGAAGGAAAGTTTTGTCTGAGAAATATTATTTTTTGTCAGGGATTCAGATGGAATAAAGGTGATAATAAAGATCAAGAAGCAAGTGTTTATACAATAAATAACAGGTTATAGATGTTGTAAAGAATAGTAGATGTTTTTTTTTTTTTTGTCAACATTTCACCTGATTTACAACAGTCAAAACGAAATCTGGTGTTGTGATGCTAAATCTTTTGCATTTTTGCTTAATTTCCCCTTCATTACCCAAGGGGTATTGTTTTTAGTTTTTGTCAACACGTTAGCAGCAAATCTATTAGTTGAATTCATACCAAATTGGTTTTATACATTACCAGTGATGTCGAAGAGATGTAATTTCATTTTCAATTCAATTTTATTTGTAGAGCCCTATATCACAACAAGTTTGCTGTAAAGCCTCACAGGGGTCAAATATACAGTAGATGAATAAAATTAAATAATGTGTGGAATGCCTCCTTATCTGAGTAACCACAAATATAACATCCTGTTTGGTTCATAATTTTATGTAGTTATTGTCTGGCCAGATGTACCAGATATCAAAATGAACCCAGTTTCATAGAAGTACCATATACAAATTCTAATATTTTAACATAGTTACTTTATTACTACATTATTATTTATTACGACTCGTACTTGCCTGTTTTTCACTGCTGTTTTTATAGGTTTTATTACTGTTTTCTCATCCTTTTTGGTTTATAATCGTATAATTCTCCTTATCTATGTACTTTTGGGTGTCAACAGCTGGCAAAGGTACCAAAATGACCCCAGTTCCATAAAAGCACCTATCTGTGATGGTGTGGGGTTGCATTAGTGAGACTGATTTTGTCTATCTCTATATGTAAAGTATCATGAGATAAACTTTGTTATGATTTGGTACTATATAAATACAGTTTGACTGATTGTGTGGTGTTTGCCTGTTCTCCCTGTGTCTGCGTGGGTTCTCTCTGGGTTCTCCAGTTATCTCCCACCATCCAAACACATGCACTGGCAGGTAAATCAGTTAATTGAAATTTCCCATAGGTGTGAATGTGACAGGAATTGTTTGTTTGTATATGTTCAGCTTTGTGATGAACTGAATACATGTCCAGGGTGTACCCCACCTTCACCCTTAAGCAGCTGATGGGCTCCAAGTGACCCCTGTGAACCCTAATGAGGATGAAACGGGTTCAGAAAATGATTGATTTATTGAATATATGCAACTGACAGCTTTAACATCACACACACACACACGCTCTATCCACACAATACTACCACATAAACATAACCCTGAACTACCGGTGAAAACATAATACCCCTTGAAGCACAATGCCTATATAAACAAAACAGCATTTGTTTTTTTCTGTTACTTGACCTTATTTTCCATAGCATCAAATTAAAATGAACAAAGTAAACAAAGATGGAAATGTACCTGTGACATTTCAGTACCACAGTGGACCATTATGGTCTTGCATAGTTTGATGTAGATGTTTTGTTAGTAACCCACTTCAAACTACAATATGTGCAGACTTATTCAATAATAATGTCTTAGTCATCTTTTATATTCATTATTAAGTCTGTGTCCATGGAATTATCTGCACAGACATTGTATTTTCTTATTTTTTCCCCCTTTTATTTTGCTGTTTTCTAAATGTTTGTGGCCGTGCTCCTCTTAGCAGTAAATGGTAACAGTCAGTTAATCACAGATTGATCATGGATTTGACCATTAGGAGTTAATCTCTGCTTAATTACCATTACCGCAGCTTTTTGCAGGCCTGCTGCTTCGGTGGTCTTTCATGGATCCAGTCACCTTAAGGAGTTCACTGAAGGATACACCTGTGTTTCTTCCAGTCCAGACTTTTCGATCTTTTGCCCGTCACTGGTTATTTTAGGAACTGACACACCTTTGAAGATAATACGCTGAGATCAATTTTCAGGTCATAAGCTAGGATCTAGGAGTCAAGGACACATCGAAATAGGGAACTAAGAAGAGCTTTATAAAAAATCTCCTGTCTCTGGTTTCATTTCTGGCGGGGCATTTAATCCCTGCACAGCGTCTGGCAGATACACACCTGTAGTCAACCACACAGGTCTGCACAGACGGAGTGTGAGCCGAAGATGCATCCATTTACAACTTTTCTGTGTAGTTCCAACACCACTTACTCTCTTTTATTACTCTGTAGTTCGACCAAGGTTATAATAGTTTTACATTTTTATCTCCGCCAAGGAGGTTATGTTTTTGCTGCCGTTTATTTGTTTTTTGGTTTGTGTACAACATAACTCGAAAAGTTATGGATGGATTTTGATGAAATTTTCAGTTTAGGATGGTGATGGTGAGATCTGGAAGTGATTACTTTTTGGAGGTGATCCAGATCACCGGTCTAGATCCAGGAATTTTTTAAAGGATTCTCTATTAGTTATTGTTGACGCTGTTGTAGTACTAACACATGTCCACCAGATGGCAGTGGAAGTCCTGTTTTCTCATAAAGTGTCTTTACATGTGTGACCTGAACTGTGCTGCTTGGTGGAGGTTTGCGCTCTCCGAGTCCTTTTCTAGTTGATTATAGTTTAGTTTTATTTCCTTTTGACTTTTTTTTTTTTTTTTTCTAATTCAGTTAGTTTTAATTAGTTTTTAAAGTGGGTTTACTAGTTTTTATTATTTTTTCCCCCAAATGCTTAGTTTTAGTTTGGTTGTTATTAGTTTGATTATTAGTTATAGTTTTTTCATGGGATTTTTTTCCCTTGAAGTATTCCACATATTTTATCACTTCTTTCAGAAATCCCAAATTGGACTCTGACATTTTCTTCCATCCTTTCTTGCCATGTTCTTGTGTAGTGTAATGAGTAGAAGCAGACTTTGAGAAGTGACGGTCCATGAAGTGCCGTAAGGTGCACCCACTCACATAAAACTGGGCGAAATAAGGTGATTTTGATTGATTTTGAGTGATTATGACCTTATATGGGCAAATGTCATGATGTAACTAGTTATGCACGTAACAAATGAATTAGGAGTTAAAACAGGTTGTAGAAATCCACTTGAATTTTGCCAAAATGAATACAAAGATAACTTTGCAGTAGCTGGAGGGTTGAAATTCAAACTGTATGAACTATTATGGTCAAAATACACAAATTAATAAACCAAAGACTAATAAAATATGCTCTTTAAATAAAAATGCCTTCTTTCACATAGCATGAACTGAGTGAAATAATACCGCAACCCATAAAGACCCAGTGTTAGTTTTATGTTTAGTTTAGGGTTTACCAGAGACAATGTACAAATACATTAATCATTTAATAAAATAAATTAAGAGAAGAGTTGCTTTGTACTAGCTACTTTCCATCTGCTGTCCCCGGGCACACAATATAGAACATTTACAATTTACAAAACTAAGCTAATCTCACAATTACAATAAAAAAAAATGTGTGTATATATATATATATATATACATATCACTTCCCAAATAAATGTATGGCTTTATTTAACTATTTTTTACAGTAAGTGATTTATCATTATTTATTATAATATTATCCTGTTTATTTTGTGTGTTTTTCAGTATACATCAGGTATTTTCCTATATTTAATTCACTGTTCATGTACATGTTCATTGAAGCACAAATTAAAGTTGAGTGTTATTATATCAAGAACAGACAAAACTGGAGAAAAGTGCCTTTCAGCAAAGATATCATTAACTGAACATAAACCCAGTGTTTCTATCCACTGTCATTGCAGCTGAATCAATGTTGTAGAAGATGACAGTGTTTCCATGGTAACTGTGAAGCCTCTGAACATGCAAATGGGTCATAGCTGATGACCACGAAAAGATGATAAACTGTATTTTACACCAATTCTTTAATGTATTAATATGATTAGTGGATCAATGCGTATTAAACAGTTTAGATCAGTAGATGATTTAGGTCACCAGTGGATGTGAATTATGGGTTAATATATAAATATGATGTATTCATATTTTACTTTATATGTTTTCATTTTTCAGTTGTTTGTGGGTTTTTTTTTTTCAGCCTGTTTTTTCTGTACTTGTGTGTTGTATGTTGCTGCTGTAAACTGTGAAATTTCCCACCAGTGGGATAAATCTTATTTGATGTTAAAATAAATAAATAAATAAATAAAGTAAAGTACTATTTATTTAACCTTCAACGACTTAAACAGCCACTGGCAAACTGAGCTTACACTGTTAGAAATGCTAAAGAATCACTAATCCTATCAATACATGTACATAATTCAGGTAAAATGCACTATTTCAGCTTTTCAACAGTATCACATATATTTGCAGAGGCTCTGTCAGAAACATGAAAATCTATCATCTGCTGAATTGCTGATTCGTCAATGAAAACCTTGTATTTTGATAAATACAGTGATTAAAAATGCTTGTTTTTAAGTTCAGTTAATGATATATTTAGCTGAAAAAGTCATACGTAAGTTTTCTTTTTTTGATATAACAAAGGTTTGTATTTATTCTATTCACAGAAAAGTGCAAAGGATGAATAATAAATAGAAATAAATCATTTTGGAAAGGCTCAAAATGAATTTGGAAGTCGCTAACTCTATCAAGATTAAATATTGAACTCGATTGCCCTAAAAAAAAAAAAAGAAAGAAAAAGAAAATGCACTTTAAAGACACTATAAATATCCACTAATTCAAGTCATTTTCAGATATTTTTAGATAAGGATATTGGAGATATTGATTAAAATCAGAGCTATAGTTTGTTCCAAAGTTATGATCCATCATATTCCACTGAATATTGATTCTCTTCAGGCTGACATTATGAAAGTCCTTACAGTGTTTTATGGCAGGGTTTCCAAAACTTCACTCAGTTCCTGAAAAATAACAGTGCCAGAGATGACGAGTCCCTCTATCCCCAAAAAGACTGAAACAATGATAACAGTGTTTCCTGTGGTGGTATCTTAGTGTCAAAGTGGGGGGTGGGGGGGGGGCACTACATGGGTAAATTTGATGAAACACTAGTTGTGTGTGTGTGTGTGTTTGTGTGTGTGTATTAGAGCTGTCAGAAGATTAATTTTCTTGATCGCAGCTAATCTCAGGAATTTCATAGTTAATCGTGATTAATCTTGATTTCCTTTGCATGTGTAAAATTGATATTTTGCAGTAAGACCGATCAAATCTAAAGTTAAACCCACAATGCAAAGTATTTCTGACCATTGTGTCTTAAATTGGAATAAAATGAAGACAGAG
>JAPSES010121543.1:0-16448 GCA_029822895.1 Maxillicosta whitleyi
AAAATGAATGAAACTATGGATGGAAACAATATTATGAACCTTATTGTGACACTATGTAAGAATTATGTGGTAAAAAACATGTGACAGTGACAATCAAAACTGAAGATGGTGCAGGTAAATATTACATGTGTGACTTTTTTTGGCCAGACAGTGAATATTTGTGCTTATCTAACCTTGGACCATAAAATAGCTTAATTTGTTGCAACACATCTTTCCTCCTTGACATTAATGTTTCTTGAAAATGGTCTCTGTTGACTGGACATTAAGGTAATAGACACATTAATTCATTGCTAAGATTAATGAAAACACAGATGTACTTGAATGTGGAATGTGGTCAGTTTGTCCCGGAGGATGCAGTCGAGGTTCTCATATCACGGGAAGTAATCTACTTCTTCAGCTGAGGAACCAGAACGCTCGACCAATGCTTTCACCCGCAGACTCATTCTATATACATCCACGGTCGCATACGTCATTGTTTACCTTTACGTGCATGTTCACGCAACTGGACTTTGGGGAAATGTGCTGGCCAACCTCTTCCAACCTGGTCAAGGCCCTGATTGTTCGGTGCTTTTTCCAGCCCATTTTTGCAAACAGACTAGGCACAAAGTCTGGTAATTTGAAGCAAAACCAATGTGAGTAAGCCCTTATACTTTAATCAGTGCGTGATACCGTGGGGTTGATTCATTAGTGGTTTCGGTACTTCTGTCTGCGCTTTTCTACCGGACTTCCCCCTTCTGTTAAAAGTGGAATATCAATATTACATAGATGGAACCCCTTTAATTGTAGAGCCCCCCCAGTGATATAGGTTCATGACTGTTTGAAACGACGACTAATCCATTTAACTGCCATGTGGTTTTTAATATTTCTGTAAAATAAACAACTTCTGAGATACTATCTGGCTCCCGTTCAGTATATCTTCAGTGCAGAAATGTCCCAGAGCCTGCGGTTTTGCAGTATTTTATGTGATTACGTGTGTTGGAGTTATATGGGACTAAGGGTGCAGGAGAAGGGAAAGTGCGTGGGTGTGGTCGGGTTGTGTATGCGTGTGTTTTGCGAGCAGGTTGAGGGATTAAGCTGGACGGTGGATTAGTCGCCAGGCTGTAGATGAGTGGAGGTTGAATGGAGAGAGAGGAAAGAGATGGGAGGATTGGTGGATGGATGGAGAAATGTAGAGCAGGCGCTTATGAGTGGGAGGGTCGACTGCCACAGAGGATCTATCTACTATCTGTCTATCTGTTTGCATAAAATAAACACTAAATCACTGTGTATGTAGAACGGCACCAGCATTTATCTCAACTAGTGCTGGCTGGTATGACCAAACGTTTCACAGTATTATTTAATATGCTGGTAATTTCACACTTTATCTTGTTTTATTGTTGTTTTTCCACAATTGTGCCTTTACATACAGTAGCTAGACTATTCAACCGTGAAGAATTGTTTCCATAATAAATGTTTTTGATTTGATTGTACCATAAAATTATACAACTTATGGAGTAATCTGTATACTTGCAGACTGTAAACAGCTTGTATGTGCACACCGCACACACTGAAAATTGAAAGTAAATTGAATTGCTAACAACCTTAGCATTGCTTCCTTTAAAAAAATAAAACAATTATTTGAGGTATTTTGAGCCTGTTTTTCTTTGCTGTCTTTAGTGCACCATGTTCTTGCAAAGGTAGATTATTTACCACATTTGTAATGTGACAAAGAGTAAGTTGTAGTTGTTTAATCATCACATTCTGAACTTAACTGTTAGCAACATGTGTCTACATAGTTAATGGGGCTCTCAAGTTAATTCAATCTGTATAGTCCATAATGTTTCTATAGAGGATTGGTATTATATTACTGGGGCTGCACAATATATCACTAAAATGTCATTATCACGATAATGGAGTTTGCAATATTCATATCGCAAAGATGTGCAATGATTTGTATTATTTTATTTTTATTAACTTTATGTTAATGCTCCTGCTGCTGGTTGAATGCAAGTTTACATGTTATTAATGTTGAAAAGATCGTGAATATTTTCAGAGCACAACTTTGGCCAAGGAGTGAACAATTATATATTATTATACTGTATATAATTTTTATATATAGTATTTACCAAACCAGACAAACAATGGAATATTGTTTTGTTAAAGCTCTTACTCTGGTGCTTTTATTTTGAAATACATCCATGTCATTTACACATTGTTATAAGTGAATAAAGCAGCAAAATATTCGGCTGTTTGTGTCTGAAGGTCTATGGTTGCAGCTTCACCAGGTTTTTGGACAGAATTTTGTAACTGATTGTAGTAATTCAGTTTTTGTCTTAAATTGTAAAATAATTAAGTATACAAACAATTGGCTCACTTTAACATTGTTAAGACACATTTTTCTTAGATGAATTTGATATTTCTTTAGGTGAATGAGAAATATCTAAATATTATTGTTCTGTACACCCATATCACATATTCCAAGTTTTACCAAGATTGTGCAGGCCTATATACTGTATTACACTTTTTCGCCTATTGCTTGCCAGGAAATCTCAAATTCAGATATAAATTAAAAATTATATTCAACATAACAGCCCATTTTATTTCACTATTTGTCTTATTTTTTTTTTTTTATCATCTTCATCACTGACTTGTTATTGTCAGCTATTATAACATGAATATACATCAATGAATCTAATGTGAAGAAAGTTTTAATACATAACCTCAGCTGTAAAAATGCGTCGCTGTAATTGTAAATAATGTAAGAATAACAAAAAAAACCACATAGTATTTCACTTTTGAGATGCAGTACACATATTGAAATTATTTTAACCTTGATTCACTAATCACAATGCACAATCACAGTCCACAATTGAGTTTTTTGGAGGTGAAAACATCAAGTCCCATGTTACTTAATGACACCAAGTCGTTTGGTAAAGTTTTGATTGAGAGATTCTTTACTCAATGGTACGTAAATTTGCACAACAGTAAATCTATAATTTATATGCCCATACCCTTCATATTAAATCAATCCTTTATATGTATTCCTCTCCAAAATAGATTTTTCTAAACTTATGTTGTACACAGAGACCTTATAAAAGAAATTAATACACACAAGAATGCAAAAAAATACTTACAAAAACTCCAAATAATCATAGTTTCTGACTTAAACCCATGAATGTTTTGGACTAAGAAACAACTGGTGCAACAGATGCAGAGGCTTTTGTGTGTCAGTTATGTGGAACAGTGATGTTGAGTTTAATCTTGTAATAGGTAGAGTTACCAAAAAAAGAAACCTGACATTTATACACTATTGCACTATTGTTGTTGTTTCAGGTGAAGACTCATTACACAAATCAACACGGGGCATGTGTTAATGGGATGCAGCGTTAAAGTAGTGCATGTTAAAAGGTCTTCGCTTCCATTTAGTCTCCATTTAAGTGACCTAAAATGGCAATTCCATGTGGGTAACAGGCCTAAACATAGAGGAGAATGTCTGTTTTTTAGACTTTTATTATTCTTTGTGTAAGTGAAACACACACGGCATCTGAATACAACACAAGCAGACATGATTTATATTTATAGAGATTAGACTCTGAGGCTCAAAGTGTGCGCAGACAAACAGAAGTAGAAGCTGAAAATGAAGACGTGTTTTAAATGCGTCTGAGACATCGCTGTCAGAACATATTGATATTTCACAGATTACTTCCTGGCAAAGATATCAGACATCATCCTTAGTGTGAGATATAAATAACAACTTGAAATCCAGTCTGAAGGCCTGTGGTGTTACCGCACATTCAGTCTTTTCTTATCTATGTCTTTTGTTTAGTTTGTTGCTTGTACTGTTGTTCGTTGTGTCTCACTCACTCACTCCTCATCGTCCTCACATTTAACAGTTGTAGAAAATATTATTAGTCCATCAAAAGTCATCAAAAACAATGGTTATGCAATCCAGTCCTAACTCCTGTGTGTGTCATGTGACTAAAACAGACAGAAAAGAAAACATGGAATGAATAAAATCACTGTTTTTATCAGTACAATGACATATATTATTAGATATTGATAAAAGAACTGAAGTGATTTTGGTTTTTATCAAGAAAACATGGAACACGGAGGATATCAGCTCTGAAATTTAACTATTATGAGCTGTTTTTGTCTAAACAAATTGTACCAGACATTAAAATCAACAAGAAATTGAAGAAAACAAGGGGTTGGTCTAAACATTTTTCATTTTTGAGTATATTCAATTCCTGTTTTCCTCTTTTTCTTTGTTGTATTCCCATTTATTTAACCAACCCTGCCTTTCCGTGAATGATTAATATCCTATTAAGCTGGTTAGTGATTTAGCAGACTTATGACGGCCCCTTTGACCGCTATACTCTGCTGATCAGCTCATAATCCCGTAAGAGTCCCATATGAAGCTGCAGCATGAGTAAGAGGCTGAGCCTGTGTGTGTTTGGTTTGTGGCTTAAAGGCACATAATTCACCGTAGACACGCCGTCATGTCACTGAGAGCGGGCGAGGATTCACAGAGGAAATGATATATAGTGACATAAACTCTGCGTGTGGTTCTGAGTATCAGTATAATATCTGATGAGCTGACGGGGCTCTTTAAAGCCTGCAGGGGTAAACTGTCACAGCACTCCATTTTCTTGACAATAACATATTATTGGAGTCATTTGAAATCTTTTGGCTTTTATTGGGACTGAGTGGATGTAAACAACCCAACAGTTCAACAGAGTCAGCCCTTTTATCCATAGGATTTTAAGAGTTAATGTCAAAAATGTCTCATGTTAAGTGATAATTTTATCAAACGCTGATGAAACATTTTTATTTATTTTTTCTTTACCTGCTGGACACAAACATTACATTCAGTTGTAGTTTATAATATATATAAATAAAAAAGATAAAAAGAGGGGAATGAACACACACGTTTTAGAGAAAGTATTTATCAAACTGTTTAGAAATTTGTTTGTAAAATTTGTTTATAAAAATGTTTGCATGGGTGAGGCTTATGGTGTTGGGCTTTGTGGTGGTGGAAAGGTCCGTCGGGTAAAACAGTCCCCAGGGATGCCACGGCCCCTTTTATGGTTCCACTTGGTCGTCACACACTTTAGTTAACGTTAATAGGGGTGTTTGGAGGGTTTATGTAAATATTTGTGTGTGTATTTATGTATATATATGTTCAGATATGATGTTTTATTGCATAGTTAGGTGTGTTTTAGTGTGTACGGAGATTTGTATAGGTTGTGTTAATGTTTTGTGCACTGTTTTAGATTGTTTGTGTAAATGTGTTCCCCCTGCTTATAATGGAATATTTCCCACCACTATCTTATTGAATCTATTCATTCCAAATATGACAAAAAACAGCATATTCTCTTTAGATAGTCACAATTACGGCTTACTCTGACCACAAGTTTTTCTGTTTAAAATGTAGCATATGCAAATTTTTAAATATAATTAAAGATGTTGTGTAAGATTTGTGTTGTTCAGTTTTTTTTATCTATTTATTTTTTTAATTGATGGTTATTTTTCGATGCAAGAAAATGTCCACACTGACAACAGAAGCCTGCGTGTAGAGCAAGAGAAATGTTGACTATTTTCCCTATTGTTATTTTTCCTTTGGAGGTGAAATCACTAAATACTGTAAGTTTAGAATTTAAGTTAGTACCAACAATAAATGAGCAGCTCCCAGCACAGATTAAAACACAAACACCGTTGCTCTTCTTCGTGCTTTTTCCCTTTTTGTTTTCACATCAAATCAAAATTTTTTTAATATAGTGCCAAATAATAACAAAAATTATCTCATGACACTTTACATATGGAGCCGGTGGAAACCAGACTCTGAAGCCAATTTACAGAAACCCAACAGAATCCTCCAGGAGCAAACACTTGTTAACTGGTGACAGTGGTGAGGAAAAACTTCCTTTTAACAGGCGGAAACCTCGAGGTTTTCTCAGTGTTGTAGTAAATGAGTGTCATCTCATCATCATCTGAGTAGATACAAAGGTTGACTGACATACAACATATCTGGTACATGTGTATAAATTAGAATTGAGAGTTAGCTTGCCCACACAAATCACTAGTCACATGTTTGTAATAGCTAAAATAAAACACCACATTTGATGTAGAAACCATCCTTTTATTGATGTTTTTTTATGGAATGTCTTTTGCAGTGGACAGCATTAAAAAACAAAAAGTAAGTTTCTTTCAGCTTTTCCCTTCAGGGGTCGCCACAGCAAATCATTCGTATGTTGATTTGGCATAAGTTTTTACGTCGGATGCCCTTCCTGACACAACCCTCTGTATTTATCTGGGCTTGGGACTGACACAATGAGACACTGCCCCCTTGTGGCTACAGGTATAGGTGTGTATATCTTAAAGGGCCTTTCCCAAGGGCCCACCTGAAGATTGAACCGGCCATCTTCCATATAATAAAAAAATAAAATAAAATTGAAAGATGACCATGAGTTCCATATTCATCATCAGAATCAACAAAAAATAGTAAAATAAAGTAAAATCAAAATAGAAGCATTTAAGACTTTATTTGATCATAATGTAAACACAGAATATCTGATCTAAAAAACTATTACTATTAACTGCATCACCAGAATGTCATGATGCATTAGTGGATGATACATTTGAAAACACTTCAGCTGATAAACTGTCTCTGGAGGATAATTAAAAACAGTTAAAAAAAAAAAAGTCCGTAATAACAAAGTGATTTGGTAATTTATCGCCCAGCGTTTGTGTGCAGTTAACCTGACGGATTGTGTTAATGAAGTCCATTTTAACAACGTGTGGGTGAGTCTTCATATGAACAGCGTGAGTCAGAGATCAGAGGGTAAATAATCTTTTGGCTAATGCAAGGTTGGACATGGAAGTTAAAACCATGGTAACAAGCCACATAATTTTCTGATTAAAAACCACAGGCAGACTCTACAGCAGGGATCTTTCACTTTCACTGCCTGAGCTTTGTCATGACATCAAGTCGGAGCTCACAGCAGAAAATAACAAGCGTTTCACTCGCCTCGGATGTAAAAATGAAACCGATTCAGCTCCCACAACGAAACTGTCAGTGCATTTTTTAAGCTGCATTGGGCTGTAACTACATTTTAATGTGGTTGATAGTTTGATATTGCTGTGCATTTGTGGAACTTTCTCCCTTTTGTTTCTCATTTCAGTCCTGTTTGGGATTTAGTCCTTTCAGGATTATAGTTACAAAAAGCTTTTAGGAGGTTTGACTGTTGCAGTTATGTGGTTTAGTGGAACTGGGAACAATTTAGCAGCAATAGCACCATGCAAAAAAGGCTAGTGTAGTTTTTTTTTTTTTTTTTTTGTAAATAATTTGATTTGTCATTAATTTCCACTGAAAAATATAAAATACGTGACATATATTAGATTTTTGCTTGGGTGTGCATAATTAAGCGAATAGCAGTCATAACTTCAATCAAAAAGTCACTTCATCCATCCATCCATCCATATGATCACAAAAATGTAAAGATCTCATGTGCGTCTTGTGATGTTTTGGATTCAATGATGGGTAGTTTGTAAAAATACATCTTCTTCATCTTTTTTTAATTATTAGATTACCCTGTCCAAACTACTCCTGATATTTAGTAAAATTTAAATGTTTCCTCTATGTTTGGGCGTCTTGTCCACATGTAACTGATATTGTAAGTCACAAAAACACACATTTTTAAGAGCGCTTTCCATGTTTATCCATGTGTTCAGTCAAAACACAGAGAATGGTCTGTTATTGCTTTGTGTAAAGAAGCTGCACCTCAAACATCAAAACCAAGTGTATAAATTGGTTTATGACCTGCAGTAGATTGAGGTCAGTACAGATACCTTTGGGAGATGGACCGGACCGGCATTATAGACAAATCCACATCATATAAAGAATATATACTTCTAAATGTTTTACCAAAACTGAAATATATAACTTAATTTGTTGTTGCTGCTTCACCTTTATGGTAGATTTAAGCATCTGCATCTGCTACGTTCAGTATTATCCAAAATCTGAGGTCCAAAACCAACTTTAAACCACCTCAAAATCTTAGATATTGTTTAAAATTAATGTTGTATGGATAGAAAATATTATATGAGAAAAATATCAGTGTTAGTTTGGACAGGCCATAAATCCATTTGTTTCAATTGAGAAAAAAAAATCAAAATTCAGATTTAATCTCCTGTCTATATTCCTCAATAACCAAACAAATATAACCAAGCAAATATTGTCCATTCCAATGTATAATAATAAGATTTTTCCACCAAACCATGCAGCCTAAATGTGTACACTATGATTTGCAGGACATACAACAATCCTTCATTTATAATGGTATGTGTTTGTGATGCATTTTATTTTCTGTATTATTTTTATCTATGAAAAATAATGTAAGCATCTCAAAGTATTGTATTAAGAATTAAAATTTTCTGATAATATTTCAATGGATTGTTCAGACCTATTAGTACATTTTATTTGCTAAACACACCACTTGTTCACCCGACGTTATCTTCCCGTAAGTGGTTTGACAACATGTTTGACAAACTCATTAAGACATAAAGAGCTACTCGACAAGAGTGGATTCTTCTGTCTGTGTATTTGTCTTTGGTGTTTGGAGAAATATTTGTAGTGAATGTATAGGTCTAAAGTACAGTACTGAAATGATTACTTTGTGAATATTAATATGTGTCAGATACAGATTGTGGCACATCTGTCCAAACTGTGCTATGTTTGTACAAGTCCTTCACCGTACAGTTATGTAATTTTGCACTTGTGTTAAAATGGTGTTTAATGCCCAGTAAATATATGTGTGTGTTTGTGTGACTGAGAGCGCAACGTTGCGTCATTTTTCTCAGTCGGGGATTAAAGGTTTAGAGTAGAGGGGAAATGAGAGCGACACTAAGCAGCACACTACTCCAGCACGTGAGGGCGTGTGTCATTTTCTTTGCATGTTTTTTGTTGTGATATAAGGTGGAGAGCAGGCCTCAGAACTTATTAACTACATTCACAGTGAAGGATTAATCCATGTTAATCCAATGTTATCGACTTGTAAGGGTGATTGTTATGGAGCCAATTTGGGGCCATTAGTTTTGAATATGAAAAAAACAACAACATTTAATTGAAAATGTAAGTTTTAATCTTGAATTCTGAAAAATACAACAATGTATTCAAATTAAAAATAAGTGTATGAAAAGTTTTTTCAGCTTAAATATAATTTTGGTTCACTTCAGTAATTCTTTTGAATAAATTGTTTATTGTTATTGGCTCTTTATCTGCATAATCTGGCATAATGTATTACTCTTATACCACAAATGTTGCTCAGTCCTGTCAAAAACAGCTTTTCAAATGTAAATTTGTCACTACCAGTGACATGAATATAATGTATATAAATATAAATATTTAGTTCCTACGTTCCCTGAAGGCAACATGAGTGGGGAAGGTCCCTAAGCCTTTTTGTTATACTGTCACTCATGATTCTACGCCGCTCTCAGTTGAGGCCATGCCCTCCACACCACATGAATGAGTGGAAAAAAGATTTGAAAGCAAAAAAAAAAGGGAAAGTTAAAAAAAAATATGACTTGAAACCATTAAAAATAATGTTTGAATCTAAAAAGATAAACCATGCAACTGAAAAAAATAAAACCTCAAATATTAAAAATGCATATGAACTTGAAAACTAAAAATAAATTATTAATTAAAAATAATTACTGAAGTGAATCAAAATTATATTTAACCTGAAAAAACTTTTCATACACTAATATACAAAAATTATGGTCCTAAGTTGGCTCCATACTGTTATGGATGAAATGATACTAAATGGACATGTAGTTTCCTTCCAGTGTTGTATGTTTTTATTTATTTATTTATTTTTATTTTACATTATATAAAAGGTTTTTGCATTATTACTCTGGTCATTTCATTCCATAGTGAACAGAGGTCAGGCTGAACAGGTTTTAGTGTATTTATAATGATGCATTAAAATGACCTCTGTCCATGCCTGCATTTTCAGCTGAGTTTCAGAAATAATCTCTGCAATGCTAACACATGTGAAACACAGATCACATGACAGGAGGCTGATAATATCACTAGACATTTTTATTATGGTAAAAATCATAATTTAACAGAACAGCAGCTGCTAACAGATGCAGGAAGATTAGAATCACCTGTGACTCAGCATCCATGTTGAATTAACTGCTGGTCCAGGTTGGTATGTGATATGAAGTGAATGATTGACTCAAATGACAAATTTGTGGTGCTTTTTTCTTCAGTGCTTGTCGTCTATCTGTTGTATTAGTCTTTTATAAGATGCCTTGTCTGAAGTTAATTTTCTCTAGTGGTTGGTTTGTGCCCTAACAGTGGTATGTAAGCTTTTTAACCCTTTAAACCCCAAGCCTATTTTTTTTCTTTTATTATTTTGACTATAAAAAACGTTAGAAAATATGCTGTGAGTCCTTTTCCTCATTTTTTCAAAGCAATCATTAAAATCTAGTAATCCTTTACAATTTACTGCATGTAATGTTGGTAATATTACAGCTTCTTCTCCAGCTTCTGGTACAGACATGATTGAAATTACTGCAATGACCATAATAAAGTCTATACAGCTCAGCATCTCAGGTTTCAGAAACCACTGGAATTTTTTCAATTGAACAGTGAAGGAGTTACAGCCATCCAAAAACGCATATGTGCAAGGCGTGTCAGCGATGACACGTCAGGTTTTAAAGAGTTAATTGTCTTATTGAGAGATGACATGCAAGTAGCAAATTTACTTTATCATGTATAGGCAAGAAGTAGTGCAAATATGACCCTGAATGTGTTAAATTTGCAAGCATTCACAATAAAAGGGACTAAAAATAAAGTATATTGTGGATTAGAGTTAAAATATCACAACACAAATGTGATTTATCACTGAATCACACAGTTTTAAAATAGCAATGTGGATTACCTTTAAGCATTTGAGAGAAAGTGTGATTGATTGTATTGGTGATTAAACTGGGGTAGCATGTGACTGGTGGGTGACCTAGCAAGTTGGCAGCCTTTAGGGCAGTAATTTATGACATACATACACCATGAAATGCAACATACAAAGGCTTATGTACATGTAGCACTTCTCACCGTGTACTTTCAAATAGCTTGCAAACATTTGTTTGTATCTGTGAATGCCTGTGCCTCTAGGATTTAATATAAAACGCTGCACAGGAATGAATACCATTAAAAACTTGTCGAAGTTGAGGCAAACAAAGTGGTATCTACTTTTATTTTTGCACCGGAAGAGACATAAAGCAACATGAAAGACTGGTGAAGAGCACGACAAGATGACTGATAGCTGTGATTGAAAACCAAGGCTGTTCCCGACAAATGCTGTTTTCCGAACTCCTCTTGAGTCAAAACAGCCATAATGTGATGTGAAAAATGAATATAAACCATTATACTTTGCATTACCTGGGCAGGTTTTATTTTCTGTAATTAAATGCTCTACATAACAGTGTTTTTATTTGGAATATAAGAAGAATATTGTTAGTTTTCTAGGATAAATAGAAATTGTTAATTTTTACCAAATGCATACCTAAAAACAGTAAAACCAGTAGTGTCTTAATTTCTTTCCAGAGCTGTATGCTGTATGTGTGAAGAAGTGGGTGTAAGGAAAGATGAGGCTGGGTGTCTTTGTGTCAGAATGCAGTACAGTATGTGAGGTGAGTCTTCTCGTTAGCAGCCAGGCTCAGAAAAGCATGGATCATGTGTGTGTGTGTATGTGTGTGTGTGACAGGACTGATGGCAGCGGTACACTGTATTAGAAGATGGTGAAGACAGCCGTGTCACCTCAGGGAATCACAAAAGTCATAAATGAATAGATAATACTTCTGTTTTTAGACACAATAGGGTCTGGGCTGATGAGGGTAAAGCATTTCATCACATGTTCATCACTTATTTGATGATATAAAACTGAAAATGCCATTTTTAAACATGTAATTGAAGGTTTGTCTTTGACCTGTATGTGCAGACGAACAATAGAGGAAAGTGTGTTCTTGAAGCTTAATTTATCTTGTTGGTTTACACCCTGTTAAGACTCGCTCTCTGTCCATGTGTCAGCCTGTGTGTGTGTGTGTGTGTGTGTCTGAGCATATTATAAAATGTCAACATGCTTCAGGGTGTGTGTTCATCCTGGTGGGCTATCATGTGTAAATAAGAAAGTGTTTTTAAAGCATAGGCAGGAGAGGAGGCTCATGCATGAACCTTGTGTAAATATGTGGTGGTGTTGTTGCCAACAAAGGGAAAGCAGTGTGTCCTCGGTCAGACTGGGCGGTCTAACAAATTAATGAAATTAAACCTGCAGGAGAGGAAATAAGGGGAAACGCGCTGTTCTCACTGTCTAAATTAGAACACTAAAATACATATAGTGGATGACCTGATGTTCTTTCATGTCGATGATAAAAACCTTACTGTTTACATAGACGCCGAAAAAGTTGACTTGATTGTGATGTTTACATTCACCACATGTTTGGACAAATAAATCATGTTGACATGTGCAGAACATCCTGGAAACAGAAGTAGAAGAGAAAGAACAGCGACTTTTGATGTAAACCAAAACCACTGTGTGTGTTTATTTCTCCTTTTATGGATCAGCAATTGGCATAAGCCACATATCTTGATCTGAAGGATGTTTTTTTTTTTTTTACATGTAAGAATGTGATCCAAACTCTTGGTTGGTCCAAAATCGGTGTGTTTACATGAAGCATTTTATTCTGCTCAGGCTTTTAGTCCAGTTCCTTTTGTCCTTGTAAACATGGCTAAATTTAGTAGTAAAGATTGTTAAATGTTAGCCTGGTTATCACGACATTTCCAATTCCATATTGGGTCTGGCCAAGCACAATGAAAAAGCTGGTTCTCTCTCTCTCTCTAAAAAAAAAAAAAAAGGGCGTGTTTCAAATTTGAAGTATTTGCTTCCTTCAAAAGACTCAGTCTGCTATTGGTCGAAGCCAGAAAAGGCGTTGTCGAAGCTTAAACCAATCACACAGCGCTTTCCTCTGACGTATGTTAAGCAACGAAAATGGCTTGAAGGAGCCGGCTAGCAGTGGAGCTAACTGGTAGATAATACTTTTACCAAAGCCGGTCGGGAGCAAGGCCAAAACATACCTCCTTCCATTAAATGCCTCCAGCGCTGCTCTTTGCTCTATTTTCAGATATTTTTCGGTTGAACTGTTTCAACACCGCATTCATGGCTACGCTAACGGCTAGCTGCTGCTCCGTGCTTACACTGAATGAAGTGCTGGGGTTCTGGTCGTTGTTCTATGCGTCACTTACGTCATCACGTCTCTACCTAGAGCTGTTGGAGATGCTGAACATTGATTGGCTAACGAAAAATAAGGTGGAGTTCCTGATTTTGCCGGAGCTACGAAAGCTGTGAATAGTGTGCTTTGCCAGACCGTGTGGCAGCCGAGAACTGGTGAGCGGTTGACGACACGGAATGGGCCCAGGCTAGTTAAATGTCTAGTTTTATGTGGAACAGCCCAGTGGTCTACATCTATTGTAGCATAACTACAACAACAAACATCTCCCATCACTTTGAATTATTTGAGCGTGACATGAAAAACTATTAAAAGAAAAGAAAACCACTAGAAATCTGTTCATTTTGAAGCTGCAGTGACATTTTTAGAAACTGAAATCATGGGGAGAGACATTGACAACGGCCTCACCCCTGTGACTTTTGGGTGATCAGTTGTCTCTAGGCAGTTATTTCCACTCCGGAATAAGGCATCATGGGGACAAGTGCAAGGGTCAGGACTATGTCAATGAGAGGCAGTCCCATTATGCAAAGTGTGTATCATGGAACTATGTGCACAATTCAATACAATACAATAATTCTTTAGTTTTAATTAATGTGAAATAGTAAAAATGAGACTACTACTTCCTTATTGATCTATAGCAGTTAAGAGGTGTTTAAAATAGTTATTTGTTGCAATAAATTCTGCTTTACATACTCTAGAATACATTCAATATGTGAATATTTTGGTGGTTATTTTCATGTAAAATAATCTCGATTTTTTTTTTTTAAACAAATAATAACACACTTATGTGCTCAAGCCAAGCGCTTCTTTTTCTCGTTATTTTCATGTACAATGCGTTTGTTGTAAGATTTGCAGATTACATGAATTTGTGTGTGTGACCGTGTTAAAGTTGCCTCAAAACATTTGGGATCATTGGCTTCATTAGAGCGCCATCCCATCTTAGTGAGTCATTTCCTCTCTTCCCTGAGCTGTCACTCCTCTTCATCACTATCACATGTTAAATATAGACTCTGTATAAACATAACAAACATGCTCATCCATAAAGTGTATTTTAGGTTCTGAAAAGATACAAACCTTTACTTACAACATTTATTTATAGCAGCAAGCATACAATAATATAGCTTCATGTTAAATGTTGTGAGTATACAGTTATATTGTTGATGAACTTTGGAAGAAAATATTGTTTAAGTTCACGTGTTTGCACTGGAGATGCATTAATCGACACTGTTTTGTAAACAGTGTGCATTATGAACTGTCAGTGAATGTGGACTTCATCCCCATAACAGGAAATAAACACAAATCTGCAGAAGATTTTTCAAGATTTGCATGTACATAACTGCGCATGTCTAAGTGTTATGCAAGTGTTTGTGTGTTTTAAATGGAGCCCAGGGGCTTAATAGGTTTTTAGGCCACGGGGTGACAAATGCCCAGATGTCGGGAGGCCTGTTGAACCGACTGCTTAGCACCCAAAGGCCCTGGGACCGCAGACACTGCAGCAGGGAATGTGGGACACAAACACACAGACGCTCTGTCAGTCTATTTTAAACACACACTCATTCAGTTAAACACAATCTCTTTCCCACAAATGCAGTAATTGCAAAGCTTTATTTTGTGAAACCACACTTTTTTTTTTGGAAATGCCTGCAACAGAGCAGAGGACATTTAATGAATGCAGAGTTAAGTTAAGTCATGTTCAGCGGACCAAAACACTGAAAAGACAGTGTACTGCCCAACTTGACCTAATTTGGTGTCTGTTCACTTTAGCCTCATTTAATCAAATCTTACTTATTTGAATCAAATTTATGCATAATGTGGAAATTTATTAGTTTCTAAGTTTGTTATTATTGCTCACATGAAATATTATACAAGCAACTTTTCATATTTACGTTTATAAATAAATCAGATGCAAATACACTTATATTTTCATTTTCTATAGAGATTAGTTCTTGTGTTCTTCATTTTTAGATGTTGGCAATAGACACTTTTATTAAAGCCTTTTCCACCCTAATAGGTGTTTGCCTCCAATGTGTGTGTTTTTTCAATTGCTCAAAAGTATTTTTTTTTTCAGTATACACAGCAGAATATCTTTGTAGAGACTACAATGTAAAAATGAAGACAAAATATTACAAATGCTTAAACAAACCATTGTTTGCATTGGACTTAAAACTGTGGACCTTTTCAGTTCAACATGGCACTTATGTCCATGCTCCTGGCCTCCTGCAGGTCATACATGAACTTTTACATCTACATGACCTGTACTTAATGTTTCATATGTATATTCATTACTGTATACACAGCAACAAGAGGTATGCACTTATTGGGGTAAGATGCTATTATCATTTAATGCCATTTATGTTTGATTTACAGTCCCAAATATAGGCAATATCTGTTTTTCATAATATCCACCTTTTTTATTGAGTTCACCATTGTAATTATATTCACATATGGGATATGTGAATTAATTTTTCTAATTAAAATAAAAGAGTGTTCTTTAAATACACGTATAAAAGCTGACCAAAGCCATGGGAAATGTAGGAGAGAGGCTTTGATGTATCAAGACATGAAAAGATAAAAATGATGTAAGATGCAACATGACATAACAACTTGAAAATTCTGTGACAAGACAAAAATGACCTAAATGACTAAAAGCATATTAACATAAAGAGAAGACACCGACAACAGAACATGCATTGTCAGGTATCTGCAAATGTAATAATGAAAGTAGTAGTAGATTGAATGAACAGGAAATGTGATGAGGAGATTATCTGTTGTAGCTTAGTAGGTTTATGGTTTAAATCTCTTTGTAGTTTTCTCTGTTTACAGCAGGGTGAACTGCATGTGTGAAGACTCATCACTTCAATCTGCACTGTCTGTTTGGCTGAAATCCTCATATCAAAGATTGGTTTGGATTAGATGCTTGTCTCAATGTCAGCTGAAGGAAAAATAAAGCGTCATAGGAGTTACAATGCGATTCTTTAACTTGTATCATCTTCATTATATTGTGTTTAAGTTGCTTCAGGTGTTCAAATAAGCTACGCATGAGTGAATTTATATGATACTTTATTTCCTCCGCCAACGAGGTTCTGTTTTCACCCATGTCTGTTGGTTTGTTAGCAGGATTACGCAAAAACTACTGACCCGATTTCCATCAAATTTGGTGGAGGGGTAGAGTGTGGGGCTGG